>JAQFYM010001875.1:0-28075 GCA_034694785.1 Agrenia bidenticulata | reverse complement strand
AAGACGTGTGTTCGAGTTCAACCTTCAAACTCCTGTTCAGGAAAGACGCGATAAGGATATGCATAATTAAAACTTCTTAGCTAATTCATGAAAATCGGTGGGGGTACCCCTGTAGGGTCACTCTGGTTGTTAAAGTTTCACAAGTACTACTTTGTAGTTGCTAAAAAGGAACCATAAACTACCAGTTTACAAAATTTCAGATCTCTAATGGGGGTCTTTTGATCACTATAACTGCCCTGCTTGACAGATGTTGCCCATCTTCGAAACTTCGAACTCATTTGAGCCTCAGTACATGTGTACAAAATTTCAAGTCAATCGGGATGACAGACAGACGGACACGGTGATCACATTATTCACATAAGCCCTGGCTCGGGCTAAAAATGCATATGCAAATGTTGATTAAACATTAAAAGATTTACAAAAATTATCTAACCAAAATTGAGCCATTTAAAATTAAAAATGAGGGTGAATTGTTGTTTTTTGAGGGAAATTCAAAGGAAGGGAAAAAAAATAAATTTGCTGGTGAAACTCAATTTATTTATCACCCAGTTAAATGCAACCCAAAAATATGTATGAAAAATTAAAAATGGCCAACCCTGATTAAATGATCTAATACAGACAATACCATGAAATCTTAGTTGCTAAACACATGTACTTATTTCCAACGACTGAAACACCCACAGGAAAGAGAGAGTTTGCGGTACAATGCCCTGAATCAGATAACCCTATGGGGTCCTTCAGGAGAAATAGTCGATTACGCTGCCAAGCAGTGGGCAGGTAAATCATCATGAAATATTCACACATCAAAACTTTTTCCCGGTTGCCAAAAAACGTTTTGTAATTTAATCAGCTTTGGCTGGGAAAGTCAATCTTAATGGAATTATATAATGATTAACCGTTTCAATTTTTCAAACTAGGGACGGTAGGTTCATATTACAAACCCCGGTGGGGGAGTTTCCTAACGGCCCTCAACTCTTCTCTGGTCAGTGGGAGGCCTTTTAAATCCAAAGAATACCGACGAGCTGTGTTGGAACATGTGGAAATCCCTTTTACGACTTCCTCGAAAATATATCCCGTGGAGGCAGAGGGTATTTCGATTTGTTTTTAATTATTTGTTTGTCAAAAATATTGGCTAGGCTTGTGTGGGTTTAAAATGGGGTTGGAATTAATTTGTATGTAGGAGAGAGCGTATTGGAAGCTGGTAGAATTTATAACAGATGGGCAAAGGTCTTTGGACGATTCGTTCGGAAAAGTCGGAAACGGGACTTTACTGACAAGCTTTTAAATAAGAATATCAATTCTACCAAGAGGATTTATCTATAATTTCTATTTTAAATTATGGAAATATATTGACTCTATGATTCCCTAAAAAATGTCCGTCTGTTTTCTTTAATACACACTATACTCTTCCACAACTACTGTACTTGACCGGTTTGAAATATGGATTCGATTTTTACTCGACTAAGGAAGAATATAAATATGATGCTGTCGAAATTATTGACCTTTGACCGTCTGGAAGATCCTTGTAAATCGTGGGTAGTTGTAAATTATATTAACGCCGAATGTAAAGCAAATTAGCATATAACTGTACTACAGCAGAATGAATAGAATCAATTATCATTTAAAAATAAAACCTTTTCACTGCCCTCAATATTGAAGCTCATTGTTGGTTCAATCACAACACTCACTCACTCTCATTGTTAGTGAAATATAAATTAGTTAGTTAGTTAGTCATATAAATTATATTTATAATAAATCTATTACTTATACACAATATAATCATACAAATTCTGAGTTCAATGTGTTTTAATTCAATTAGTGTGTGCATTAGAAACAGTTTTACTTTCCACCTATCAGTTTTATCAACACCGATCTGTAATACTCCTCAGAATTTTGTCAAAACATTTAAAATCCGGAATTACTAATAACAAACTCAAACTGTGGTGGCGATGATTGCCACCACCAGAATGATGGCCGCAATATTCTCCTTTGGATTTGCCTTAGGAATCTCCCTCGCCTACATCTTCTTCAAGACTGAGGAAATCAAATACCGTATGCAAATCAAATCTAAAATGCTCGACGCTAGGTTCCAAAACAGGTTGGGGTTTCTTGTTTTTAATTACCAAATTTTTTCATCTAACTTTTTTAAATTGAACAAAATTCCCTAGAAAAGTTCACGGGATGGAATATGAGAGCATGGCCGAAGTGAACGAATTCATGTTAGGCTATTCCAAAGGTAAGTTTCACACCAAGGAGGACCCTGATTCAAAAATACTGACCACCACCTCCACCACCACCCCCCAGCCAGACTACTCAACAACCGAAATCGTCGGCTCTGTAAGTGACCACTCCAAAGACGAAGACCTCCACGTGGGCGAAGAGTTTCACGCCATCGAGTTGTCCAACTCGGTCCGGATACTCTGCTTTGTCCTCACCAGCCCAAGTACCCACAAGCAGAAGGCTGTGCATGTCAAAAGGACTTGGGGCAAGAGGTGCAACATCCTCCTCTTCATTACGACACAGGCGGGTGAGGATCCCTGTAAACGATTGTATTCCATTGTAAAAGTGACAAGAATTAAATCCGGGTTATTTAAAAGATGCGGAGCTGGAGCCGGTGGTGATTGTTGAGAATATCCATGAAGACCGGAGCTATTTGTGGGCCAAGACGAAGCATGCCATCCGGCACATTTACCAACACTACATGGACGAGGCGGATTGGTTTCTCAAGGCTGATGACGACACGTACATTGTCATGGAGAACCTGAGGTACATGCTGAGGAACTATGATGCCAATGAGACTCACTATTTTGGTCACACCTTCGCACCTTCATGGTTACTTTTTGACTACATGTCTGGAGGGGCAGGTAGTTTGAACTTTTAGATGATCTCGAGTCCGACCGATTTAAATCAGTTGGAATCCTAGAGTAACTTTCGAATTGTGATTCCATGTTCTCAAAGGGTATGTGATGAGTAAGAGGACAGTTGCGAGACTGGTGGAAGAGGCATTTCCATCCAATAATACTTCTCAGTGCAGGCAAGATCATATTGATGGGACTGAGCTCAGCGAAGATCTGGAAATCGGTATGACTTTGTAAAATTGGGAAAAAGCTAGGATTGACCCATGACCTCAAGACGAAGGCGCCTGGGCATTTAAGCCCTGAGCATATTTCACCACCCTGCCTAAGGATCCTGGGCCTGTCCTGGCCATATTTAGTTCCCTAGGGCAAAGCAAACCTTAACTATGGTTAAAAATTCTTTTGACGGATGTGATATGTGATTAGCTAATTTAAATTTTAGGAAGATGCATCAACCTGCTGAAGATAAATTCGAGCGATTCAAGGGACGTACTGGGTCGCTTGAGATTCTTCCCCTTCTCTCCAGAAGTTCACATTTTTCACAGTACACTTAACAACTCAGAGTTTGATTGGTGGTGGAAGTACACAAAGTATTCTCATGAAGATGTGCGTAAAAAAATTCGAAACTTGCCCGAACATTTCCTCGAATTTTGCAGATTTTTATAGACATTTTTTAATTGTACATCCTTGACAAACTTTATAGAAATTTTCTTTTGACTTTCTAGGGACTTGAATGCTGCTCAGACACTGCCGTAGCCTTTCATTACGTGTCCCCTCAGAATATGTATCTCTATGAATATTTCCTCTACCACCTCCGGCCATTCGGCATCAATCGAAGACTAGAACTTCAAGAACTTATCGAGACATCAACTGAGGATTATATTTATTCTGACCCTGAACTAGGTGAACACATTTCCCAATCAGAAGTTGAAGGTGAAGAACTACCTGAGAGTGTAACAGCCAGCATCAGCATTAAGCTACCCCCTTCACCAGCTCCGAATATACTAAACTCATCGATAGTCCCGAACACAAAAGCCCCCACCGTTACAAAAAGCCCAAGTAAATCCAATAATAAGACTCAAAACCATTTGAATCTTATAGTAGCGTCACCAACTAAAAATGTCTCAACAAACTCATCCAAAGCTTCCACATCCAAACCCCTTGCAGTCCAATCCTCTACGACTGCAGATTCGAAACATGTCAAAAAGGGTACAAGTTTAAGTGCAATAAAATCATCGACAAAGGTAAATTATACTTTAAAGCCAGTAGTTAAGAGTAAACTTGAAGTGTCTAGTTCGAAACCTGTCGAAAAAAAACCCAAATCCAAAGCTCCTAAACCCAAGCCAATACCTCTTTTAAAAAATTCAGCAACGGTGCAATCAGTATTTAATACATCCAGGGCATTTTAAATTTGTATTCGAGATCTAGATTAGCATGGAGTATCTACTACAACCTAGAAGCTTTAAATCTGATTATTTTGGCTTTAGTTTTGAAATGATAAATGCTAAATATAAATATCCATTGTTACGATACATTTGGGGAGGGCATGGAAAAAAATCGAAAGTTTCAATAAAGGAGAAATTTGTTCTTATTTTTATTGAACTATATTTTAATTTCCATTCAGTGGCTCGAGTCGATTTATTTTTATTAGATTCATTGTTGCCTTGAAATGTTTTCAAGTTTTCAATACCCAATTGTACTAACGAATGAAAACAAGAATGAGGACTAGTGTCACTCAGCTAGTGTAAACTACCAGCCTTTCGAATAAGTAATGATAACACTGAAACACCCCACCGTCACCTTCAGCTTCGGGGTCATCATCGGGACGGCCATTTTCCTATTAGGCTCCAGGAGCGACAATGCCGTCTCCGTCAGACGCAACATCATTAAGTACATGCAGGAGGCAGTCAACAATAAACGGTAGATTTAATTTTAACCGTCTTGTTTAATTATCTTCATTAGATTAATCTAACCCGCTTGCCACTGAAGGTACACACCAGCACCCCCCACCCCGGGGTACAACATGCCCGACAGATTGGAGCAATCCCCTCAGGAGCTCGGTTACAAGCTTTTGCAGCAACCCGATTCCCAGCTCAGTGCGGACGAGCTTTCGAAAACGGTGCGGGTTCTGTGCTTCATCATCACCACTCCAAAATACCACTGGACAAGAGCCATTCATGTGAAGAAGACTTGGGGACGGAGGTGCACCAAACTGATTTTTATGAGTACTAAAGCGGGTATTAGAATAATTGAAATTTCAACGGTCATGTGACATTGGACATTGTTGACTTTTAATTGTTGACTTTTATTGTTGACTAGACTATATGCTGGGAGCAGTCAAGCTTAATGTGAATGAGGGCTATAGCTACCTCTGGGCTAAGACCAAGAAGTCCCTGGAGCATATTTATGACAAGTATGTGGATGACTATGACTGGTTTTTGAAAGCTGATGATGACACCTACGTCATCATGGAGAACTTGAGGAATTTGCTTAAAGATTATGACACTGATGAGGGGCACTATTTTGGCTGCAATTTCCAGCTGTCCACACTTTCATATATGAGTGGGGGTGCAGGTAATTTAAAATTAAATTAAGTGCCAGTACGGATTAGATTTTGAAATATTTTTGGAAAATATGTAAGATGAATTTTGGAATCTTTTAGGATATGTTCTGAGCAGACAAGCTGTAGTTAAATTCGTAGAGGAGGCCTTACCTGACCCTAAAAAGTGTAAATCAAGTTCCGTGGGAGTCGAAGATGTCGAAATGGGTATTTTAAATCGCTTTTTTTAAGTTCAATTCGAATTAATTGATTTCAATTTAAGGTACTTAAATTAATTGTATTTAATTTGTAGGGAAATGTCTAAAAAATGTGGGGATTTTGCCGGACGATTCTAGGGATGAGTTCGGTAAACACAGATTCTTGGCATTGCCTCCACAACAATATCTAATACCCGGATCCCTGCCCAGAGACTTTTGGTGGTGGCATTACATTCGGTTCCCACAAAAAGTGGTGAGTATTCCCAAAATTAATCATTTAACTAAAGCTTTTGATCTTATCTTAATTAGAATCTTATCCAGGGAAAAGACTGTTGCTCAAACACAGGGATATCCTTCCACTACATAACACCGAATGACATGTACCTCTTTGAATTCTTCCTCTACCAACTACGAGTCATTGGGGGCAATAAAACGGAAACACTGCCACATCCCCTCCCCCCAAAGCCCAAGGAAATCTTAGAGATTGAAGACAACTCTTCAACAACCCCAGAGAACCCGGGATCGGATTTTGATGATCTAGAACAGTCCACTTTAGCCACATCGTCCGAACCGGTTACAACTGATCCTTCTTCAACAACCACAATTGAATTCGAATCTGAAGAGGGGGCTACTAGTGTCAATACTGTGCCGAGATTATATGAGGACCCTCTGTCACTGACTACTACGACTTCAACTGAAGGGCCAAAAAAGTTTTTGAGAACGAAGCAGAAGAAACGGGGCAAGTCGAAAACGAAACCGAAGCTGATAACTTAAATTTCCATAACATTTCCAGAAATGTTAAAAAAAATGTAGAGGTTTTGTAAAGCTCGTTTCTCGTCATGCTTTGTTTGTGAATGGATTATAATAAAATTTTAAATTATAAACTCCTAACCATATCTTAAAATTAAATGTTAGTAGTTAACAATTTATTTTAATTAAACTATTTTTATCCAACAACATTTTTAGGATTTGCGATTTCTCCCAGTGCCAAGAAATATGTTAGCCCAGTCTTTGCATGTTGAATCAAGTTCAAATTTCCATCATATTTTTTTCTAGAAATCTTGTAGTTGAATGTTAAGATTGAATAAACGCTCAGATTTTCAAAGGCTTCACATCCTCTCAAAACTGTCACAAAACCATCCATCCATAGCATAACAAATCTGCTCTCAAATCTTGCTACCAATCGTCACAAAGATTTCTTCAAGTCCGATAAGATCAAGTTACACCCAATCTAAGAAATATTTATAATATAACGAAGTCCCCAATAGCTCGACAATGTATCTAACAGTCTACTCTATAACTCCCTTAAAATGTCTGTCTGTCTATTTCACACAACTGCTCCATTCCATAACTACTGTACAGTCTGTACCGATTTTGAAGCTTAATAGGGCTCAATAAAAATATTAAGAGCATTGCCACAAGCCAAAAATCACTGTATCGCATCCTCCCTAATAGCTTATTCAATCTACTAGACATGCAAATTCGATCCTGTCGACAAAAAATATCGACTCTGGACCTTCGAAAATGTCCATATCAATAGTGGCCCATTAACGGGCCTATGGTCCTCTGGTGTACATACATACAATGTGCGTACAACAAGATTCAAACAACTTTTAAAGTTCATCATCAAAGCATATACATACATACATAAATAATTGCATATATCTTCCTTGAAACTAAAGCTATAAAAGCATATAGGGATTCCCACACTGTAATCCCAACTGGTTAATAAAACCAACTGGGTTTAGTTCACATCTCGTTATGTACAACTAACCTAAATCCGCATCCTTCCCAAAAGCCAAATCCCAACCCGAACATACATGCAAGCTTGTTAGAGATATGATGACAGGCTATTATAGTACTATAGTGAATAATAAACGTGAGAATTAAGTCCTCATTTAATTTTAGCTTAGGGTGCCCTATGCATCCCAGATCTTTGTCTACAATAATAGTAGTGGAGTGATTGTATATTTGTACAGAGGTGGACTTCCCCTTGATTCAAAGTATAAATCCATGTAACCACAATCAGGTAATGCACTACTCAGAAAACTTTCTATTATTTTGATGTGAAAAAAAAACACTCGTATATTTGAGGAAACCACAGCCCTCGTCACAATCTGCAGAGCACTCCTCAGTTACTGTTCACTTTAGTGCCGGCTACTTACAAGTTTATTTAGTCCTTGGCGAGTTTAGTTCATCGTTCCTTGTGAAATTGAAATTATTTTTGGAAATCCTTCAAAATCAAGCCTTGAAAATAAAATCAAGATGAGACGAGACAGGGGATTCCTGTTTTCTGCTTCTATTTGCATAGTCTTCCTACTTTCGGAAACTTCTGGTCAGAATCTGAATGGTAATTTAAAAACATTAAAATTCATTTCCGGTTTATATTATCGATTTTTTTTAAAGTTTGAAAATCGGGTGATACAGGTCCCATGAAAATCAGGATAAAGAACATTGAAGACCTGTTCAACATTGGGCTGGACTCTTTGTTCCCCGAGGAAGTTCTTACTAATGAGACAGCTTACCAGAGTATCAAATTCCGCTTGTATACTGATCCCAAGTAAGGAGACAATGTAACTTGGTACAAGCCCCTAAGCTAACTCCTAAGTGACTTGTGGAGTTGTGCCCTTTTTAAAAATCATTTTCAAATTCTACACGGGTAATTATATAAAATTGAATGCACATTTTCAGAAACGTGAGCAATTATGAAGAGCTCAAGTCGGATGAAATCGGGACGAACAAGACGAATAGCTTGATTCCCAATGCCCCTTTCAAGATAATGATACATGGATTCCTCGCTAATTGTGACAAGAGGATATTTCCCAAAAGCCTTGTTCAAGGTCTGATCCTCTTTTTTTACAACTCACCTAATTTTGGTATTCGAAACTCTTTGCTTTAAACTAGACGTCCACAGGCCCAGTGATGGGCCGCTATTGATCATGACAACCATTTGAAAGGTCAAGGGTTGATATTTTTGTCAGTATCATAATTATACCTTTGGTCTCCTTAGTCTAATTGATTGGATGAGCTATTCAGCTTCGTGCAAATAGTTATAGAAAAGTAATGAATTGGACAGTAATTTTTAGGGAATTATATAGAGTAGACTAGTGCCTACAAGAGTATTAACGGATCTATTTATGATTTGATATCGTATAGATCATTTACAGATTTGAAAACAAATTATCTATCCAGGCTATTTTGTCCAGGGTACGAATGAGGTTCAACTTTGAAATCGGTCGTTGTAGGAGTACTGAAACGAGCCAACATTTTAATGGAATTATAGAGCTGATGATTATTAGCCATTGTATTAACAAATTGAGACGCACGTGCATATCACTATCACTTCGATATTTAATTTAAGATTTTTTTAACTAACCATAGTACTTAAAATTCACAAATTCCCCTCAAGTTTGGTAATGAACGTGTTTTTGGGTGAGCTCAGGTGATTCATTATTTATAATTCACCTCTGTACAAATAACCTGATGCAGAAAAAGGGATGAGAAAGTGGCCGTAGAGTCCAAACTTTCGCTTTTAGTCTGATTACAGATAAAAGCTATTAAAGTTCTTATTATTATTATCCCATTTCCCTACAGAATAGTCAATCTCAATATCCTAAATCCACTCATGCTAACACAAGCAACCCAACCTACCAAAATGCTGCTATTTCCTAGAAACCATTTCTACATCACAACAACATGATTCACAACCAGATTTCTGAAATTTCTAAACGATTCTCTTCCTTATTCAACCACAGCCTACTTTGACAAAATGGAGACGCTCAAAAGCCCCGTGAATATCATCTGCGTGGACTGGGGCACCCTTGCCAACCCATCCGCCCTGCCCAACCCCCTCTTGTACGGAGAGTCCGTCAAGAGCACCATGATGGTCGGAGAAAAGACCGCCGACCTCCTTGCAACTTTATTCAACAAGGAGTTGGTGCGGGACTTCTCAGGGGTCCATATCATCGGCTCCAGTCTAGGCTCTCACATTGCGGGAGTCACGGGTCATATGCTCAAGAAGAATTGGGGGATCCCTAGCAAAATCGGGCGGATTACAGGCAAGGGCTACTAGCACTTAAGGGCATATCGAGAAGACTGAGTTGAGTACGTCGGCATAGGGAGTTAGGGGGATGGCGTAGGGAACTCAGAAAATATCGATATGGCCATTATTATATTAGTTAGTTAACTTTGGTTTTCTTAAGTATTTAATTATGACGGATGTGGTTTTAGGCTTGGACCCCGCGGGATTATTTTATAGAGGGGAAAAGGCCATTGATGAGAAGCTGGATGAAGAGGATGCGGACTTTGTGGAAGTGATTCACACGAATATGGGTCAATTGGGGTTGGCCGGTAAATTAGGTCATGCTGACTTTTACCCTAACGGAGGTCGGCTTCAGGAGCGATGTTATCACTATGCTAATCCTATTAGTATTTTGGCAGAGCAGCTCTCAGGTAGTTATTAAAATCTGCACATTTTATTAGCATTCAAAAAAATCGATTTCCTTTGAAGTATTTTTTAAAATCGATTCCGTTTTAAATACTGATTTTAAAAATGTGCTCCGTTGGAAATATTAACTTTAAAAAATCGAGTCCATTTGAAATGCTACAATTTAAAAAAATCCGATCCGTTGAAATGCTTAATTTACAAAAATCCGATCCGTTGAAATGCTTAATTTACAAACTCGGTTCCATTTGAAATGCTAACTTTAAAAAATATTTATGCTTAGGGAGATGTAGCCATTTGATCGCAGCGACTTATTTCCGAGAGTCAATCGAGCATGGAAACATCACGGCTTGTAAAGCAGTCAGCTGGGCTGACTACCGGTCCATGACTAGAACGACGGGATGTACGGACAGGGTTGGCTTTGGTGATAGCTGTCCTTCCAGGTTCGTCAGCATTTATAAAAACAACAAACACATTAAAATTAAAGTTTTCATAATTTAAAATTTTAAAATAATTAAATGATTAACTTTCGCTTTCAGTGCACGTGGGCAGTTTTACTTGATCATGTAATGGAGCAGAAATAGCCAGGACATATAGTTACCAAGCATTCTGAGTCATTCTTCTATTTTTGTATTCCACTCTCCTCAATGACTCTTTTTTATGTTTTCACGTTTCGTTAATAAAGATTGAAATGTAGTTTACAACGTTTTTAATTACTGGACTAATTTCGGATGCGCATCATAATAATAGCATGAGTATCTCTACATGAGCTTGGTATGAGGTCGCAAGTAGATTAAATGGTCATTTAAATCAGTTACAACTTCACAGGTATGTAAAGCAGGAGGTAATTCCGTCGATTGTCCAACACTGACCCTGAGACAATGGTAACTTGCATCGATTAGCATAATCTCTCACCCTCCCAGTGACAAAAGGAGATTTAAATCCACCCCATTATTTTAAGAACTTCCTTAACACTTTTCTAAGGTTAGGGCTCAGCGAAAAATATTTTGAAAATGAATCCCATACTGAAATCATTCCCAAAGCAGTGCAGTCATCCCTTCCAACTAACAAGCCGAAACCACATCAACAATGGACAGGGCAGGCAAAAATTCCAAAGCCACATCAACAATGGAAAGGCTAGCACTCACGCTTTTCATAATTGCTATCACCATTTTCGAAAAAGCTGGAGCGAGCACCCTCTGCCCTCCTTTACCATCCATACCGGTACGTTTCTAAATTAAAAAAAAAAATCTCTGCTCGGTTGAGAAAAACAAGTAGAAACTAAAATCTCTAATGTTACTCAAGGGGATCGTTATCTCCTGCAGCTTTCCTAGTGACAATGACAGAAAAGTGGAATGTCTCTTCCCGATTTCGGGTGTCCAGAGACGAACAATCGGCAAGTATAAATGCGAGGAGGCTTCGATGTACTCTGAGAATGTTATTGAGTGCCGGTGCAGAGGGAAGTGGAAAGGGATGGCTGAATTTCAAAACTATACAACCCTTTGTCAATCCAGTATGATCTGCATTTCTTTTAATCTTGGGGATATTCACAAGACTAAACTCTAGGTTTTGAATTTGGTCTTTTGATCGGATATTATGGAAGTTGTGGTTCAGTGATTTTTGGATTCTGATTGGGACTGTATTTTTAATACCAATATAAAGAGTATTGCTACAGTCACAATCAGAAGCCAAATATGCGCAACCTCTGTATTCAAAACCCTAACCTAACGAGGGTATTATTTTAAGTATTTTGAGCATCATGAAGATTTAAAATAAAATTATTTATTATTATTAAAAGGTCCTCATGCTTTTTCCCTCGATGGGCCACCCGAACTAAACCTGACAGCAGAGTTTATTCATAAGCTTGCTAATGACACCTTTCCTGGAAGTGGCTCTGTAAATATGACAGGTTGGATTTAGTTATTTCTATTGAATATCTCAGTGTCAATTAGATTTGAAATTTTCCGAAGGGGCTTGGCTTGAAACTACCTCAGGCTTTGAAGGTTCAAACAATAGTTATTAAGTCTTGGAAGTGGCTATTAGCCTTGGGATAATTTAATTCTTTTTATATAACAAGGAAAGCGGAAATTGCTACTTGAAAATATGGAATATATTCCAAGTATTTCCTAGACATAATAAATTGCTATAAAAGCATAAATCCACTTATCCTCTTTTCAATTGGATATTGCTAAGGCCATACACTTGAAGGTTTACGATATCCAAACTATCTGATGATCGTGTTATTCATTCTTCAATTCTTCCAGATTTCAAGGAGGATGCTCTGGCTTATCACAACTTGTATCGCAAGTTGCACGGAGCGGCTCCCTTGAAATTGAATAGAACAGTAAGTGACTCGGAGCCTTGAGGGAAAGTGTTGACACTGCTTTCTTCATAATTCTTGGAATTTTAATCCAATCTAATTAAAAGCTTTCAGAGGCAGCTCAAAAATGGGCTCAGTACGATGCATCACAAGGCCAAGTCGTAGTCGAGCCGACTTCCATCAACCGAACCTACATTTCAAACATCTACAGCCTCAGTGGTCCTCTGGACTTTGACGCTCAGAAAGCGGCTCGTCTGGCTGTTGGACGATGGTACAAGAGCGGGTTGAGCTATGACTACGACATCCCGGTGGCCAGTGCCTTTTCCTCCATGATCTGGAATGCCACCACTGACCTGGGAGTTGGGGTCGCAGCCAAGGGGGGTCAAGTTGTCGTCATTTGCAATTACTGGCCGCCTGGGAACGTATATGTTGTGGGGGATGGTGTCAGTGACAGTAGCCACTATGACCATCTGGCTTTGTTCAAGAAGAATGTATTCCGGCCAGTGGGTAATCTTCTGAATGACAGTGCAATTCTGAGCACTACTAGACAGCCCTAATGACTGCCAAGGACTATAATGATGTTAGAGATAGGCTAAAAGGATGAGAGGGAGGTTTATGGAGTTTTGCTTTTAAAAAATTAATACAGGGTTAATTAGATTGATCCCAAGGCCTTGGAGAATCGTCTATTATTGGGCACTGAATTTATTGATACTTAAAACCACGAAGCACAGTGGTTTTTGTTTTTTTCTCTCGTTTCACTTGCTTTGTTACATTTAGAACTAGGGAGCTTACAGGCCCGGCAATGGGCCATTATTGATGAGATGTTTGTTAAGGTCGATTTTTTTCGACAATATCATAATTTTATGTCGAACTTATTATTGAATACTTTCGAATGGGCTATTCGGCTCTAGAAATCTAAGATGGTTGTGAAACAGGCAAACGGATAGACATTTTTACTGTATTATAGAGTAGATAACTAGAATGAACGGTAAACATTCGTCCATTTCCCCTACCTTACTTTCAAAATCCAATTTACTACACTTTAATGGATCCTTGATCAAAACTAATCTAGATAATGGTTTTCCTTTTGACCCCTAATAATAAACAAAATAAAATACAATTTTGAAAAAAAATTCTTCAAAAAGTCCATCGACATGTCAATCCCAACATTCCCAACTCTGTGGTTCATAAAATAAGTTAAACTCCAAGATTTATATTGAATCAATTATTTTTTCTTAGAGCTCAACATAGCAGATTAAGTTGGCTTGTCATTCAATTTCGTATGAAAAGGATAACTAGGCCAAGAATGGTAAATCCACCCTGGTGGAATTTCGTCAATTGTGCAACAAGTGTAAATAATCAATAGCTCAGCGGGCCATAAAAACGGAGACCATAAAGACGAGCACCTGAGGATGTTTCCCTTATGATAAGAGACACGATCATCTCCAAGGGGTATCTCCAAGTGGCTCTTGCCCCAAGTCTCAGATCGAATCGTGTGATTAGATATTCAACACCTTTTCATAGCATACATAGTTTAATTTTTTAATTTTTTAATTTAAATCATCCTAATTTAATTAGAACTGAATCAAAGGAAAAATCATAAGATTGATCAATTACGGATCTTCAGTGTTCTTATTATTCAGTATATATGAATTGAGAATTTAATCAATCATAATCTGGAGCATCAGCTTGTAATTTATGTAGGTACTTATATTCAAAATCAATAGGAAATCAATTCATGCCGGTGATTACGAAAGCACGGTCGTTTCTACTCTTAGATTGTTAAACATATTCTTATCATAATCATTTTATAAAATATGGCTCATCTTCATTAGAGAGGTTGGGATACTGTAATTTTTGGCTTTTGACTGTGACTGTACCAATATTAAGAGCAGTCGCAATCAGAAGGCAAAAATCACTGTATCTCAACTTTCCTATAGTATTTTTAATTTGATAAATGCAATCTCCAATTTAAAAGGAGGAATAGCCTTTACTCCGATTAGCAATCACAATCAGAGAACCCGAGGCATCATCACCAATCCAATACCTCAATACACATGGATCTGCTAACTAGTGACATGTACTCCAATGACAAGTAAATTAATGCTATTGATATTTATTCAAATAATACGAGTCTATATAAGCTAACCTTCATAGAACATGCTGACACTCCTTTACTAAAACTATATAAAGGGTTATGTTAGGTTATGATAAAATAGTTGATAAACGGAGTTTCAAACAGAGCAGCCTGATCTTTACTGACATGCTAGAAGTGACCCTGTAATTAAAATCGTACCATGTCCCTATTACAACGACTCACCGGTTGCCTAATCATGAGCAGCAACTGTCCCATGGCATCATCATCCTCATCCCCCTCGTTCACATGCTTGAATCACTTGAATGAAGCCAAAAGCTCCGATCAACCTCTCCTATGTACTAAAAAGTGGCGAACTGATACGGATTACATAGCTGCAGTGGTCCCTTTTCATTATTTATCTATATTCGTGGCAATGATAGATCCCAGAGTATAAATACAGGGAATGTCTGAGAATTAACGCAGTCAATCTCTTCAAACACTCAACCTCACAATCATCCCTGCCTCATCAGCGGGGTTCATCAAAGAGCTAGAAAAGGGTAGATGGGAATAAATCCGAGTGGGAATATAAAATAATAATAATCCCCGTTTCATTAGCATCGAGATTGGCTTTTGAAGAATTCTGTAGTTTGAACAAGTTTCGAAACACGACATTCTCACTTGTTTATCCTCTTTGAGGTCTGAGTACTGATTCCTCCCAGCTCGGGAATTAGCCGGTGGAGTTTTATATTATTCCTATTCAAGTCCCTCTGTGTTTACAGCCCTTTGAATAAAAACAAGGAACCGCAGGAATATGGTCAAAGTAAGTCATCTCAAAAGGTTCCGAGTACTGCTAATTAACTATGTTTTCAAAGCCAACATGTTTGCCCATGTGCTCGAGTGGTTTGAAAATCCAAGGGGCAAGGGGGTATCATTTTAAAATAGGATTAATTAAAACCTTGAGCATACTTGATAGTTTCGGTTGGATGAGATTTTCAAAAAAACATCACTCGAGAAAATTGGTACAGTTTTGTTTGAAAATTTCTGAGAAAGCTTTTAGTGGTCTCGTGGCAATCCATGAGCTGATTAAATTCAATCCGTGCGGAACCATGGCCTTCCCGTCCTGATCAAAACAAAGCTCTTAATTCCCACCTCTCCAGTCGAGTGTTTGTAAAAATCTCTTATATGAGTTATTTTACCACCCACAGGTGATTTTAAACAATGATTTAAACCATTAAATATCGTCTGTTAAAAACCTTAAAAATCCCTCGAAATCCATTCGTTTCGAACGTTTCTTTAAAAATACTGCAATTGAGCTAAATTACCACTTACCACGCACCGGTGGTTTAAATTATTAAAATCCCCTTTATAAAATCCCTCAAAACCATACCCTGTCGATTCTGTAAAAAAATTGAGCTAACTTACAATCCAGCTGGTTTAAACCATTAAAAGCTATTCGATTAATAATCCACTCGAAATCCCATCGTTTCTATAAAAAAACAGCAGTGGAGCTGAATTACCATCCAGGTGGTTTTAATCCCTATTAAAAACCACTTATTAACAGTTCATTGGAAACCACCTCCAGCCTCTTTTTGCCCCCTTGAAAGATGATTCGGTCACAATAGCTCTTTTGTGGATTTTGTTATCTTGCATAAGATATTCTTAAAAAGACGATTTCCTTTGGTTTCTTGAACAAGTTCCCACTTGAACTCATCTCACACTTTGTCACGTTTCATGTTTTTACCCCGACAAACCCAAGTAAATATGTGACGATGGTGACGGGTGACAGGTATGTTGTCAAAGGTTGTCATATATTAATTTGATATCTGCCCTCACCCCATAGGTCTGCTTTATCATCCTGATCGGGATTTTGTCCCACCGAGCCCGTGTCGTTCGAGCCTCTTATCAAGAGCCCAAATCTTTCCGGAATGATGAGAATGGATCGGTGAGTTTGAACTACTTTCTTAAGTTCGAGTTGGCCACGTGGATTCAGAAATCAAAGCAGGGTTGCAAAGCGATCACTCAGTTAGCTAAAAATAAACCCAGGGAAACTATCGGCTTAATAATCCAAAAGCTGTCAATAAAATCTAATTCCAGTTCAATCATAGTTTCCTTACACCCCCCTTCCCCTTGAACAGAGATGAATCGATAAGCATCTTCTTGGCAGGATTTAAGATTTTTCTAACCTCGTTATTACAAGTTGACACGAAATATTAAAATCAACTCTTTCTTATCTCATGAAAAACTCCCAGTCATTAAAAAAATTGCAATCTGGAGAAACATGGAAACTTTCCTGGAGAATTCCCCAATCATGTTCGATATCAAGTCTTATCTCCTTTTATCCAGAGCTCTGCCAATTACAAGTTCCAATACGCTGTGAACGACATCCCTGGAGGTAACGACTTTGGTCACGAAGAGGAGAGAAACGGTCACAAGACTCGGGGACAGTACCGCGTCCTACTTCCCGATGGCCGGCTTCAAATCGTCACCTACACCGCCGATAAGAATGGCTACAGGGCACAAGTGACCTATGAAACTCGGGGAGGAGACGGTGGGGCTCAAGTAGCCCCTGCTAAGCCCCTTAATCAACGTCCATCAAAGAGTTACTCACCACACTCACCGTCGTCCGGCTCTGCCCAAGGCTATTCTAATTCCGGGAGGTCATCATCAGGAGGGAAAGGGTCCTTTGTCAACGTAAGGAGGAAGGGGATAAAGGGTGGCGATTACAACTATTCATTTTGACACTCTTGAGGTTACGATATGATTTTTATGTGTGAAAAAAACGATAAAAATGACGACTGTTTTATGGCTTTTAGTATTTATGATGAAGTCACTCTGATTTGTTTATAGTTTACAATTTCCCTTTCTGAATTGTCCAATTTAGATTCTTCCGATTTCCAAGAGCTGGATAAGGGTTTTGTGTGATGGTGTATTTAAGAGACTTGAGACATGTAAAGTGCTTTGATAATTTTGTAATAAAACTCGGCAGGGGCTTCGTATGAAACTGTAAACGAAAAATGTTTCAATTCCCACAGTTTTTAGAAACTGTGGACATTTTTATTTCTAACTCTGGATTGAATTGACAATTATGCAATGACAAAACAATTGTATTTTCCTTGTACCATGCTCTGCTTGAGACCGAATGCACTTTTGTTTGACAATCATATTCCCCTGGAGAGTGAATCGCAACTCCACACTTTTCCACCTCGTTACATTCTCCAAAAGTTTTAGACAAAGCTCAAATCCTCTTTATCCAAGATTTGATAAGGAGGGACTCTTCGAGAAACTAAAGCTTTTGAAACTTTTCAAATTCAAAGTGTTACTGAAAAAAAGGAAAGTACTTTTGAGCAAGTGGCTTTGTAGGCGTTGTTCCAGGAAATCCAGGTTTAGTATTTTACTTTGTTACAACTTGAAATTTTTTGTAGCATATGTTTTAGGATGTATCTTTGAAAAAATCCAAAATATCATTCCATATGAATGGTGGACATGTCTGTGAAATTAATTATCTTGGATTAAATCAAAATAAAAGCCACTTATTAATAATAAAATTCCAATTTTCGTAAACTACGATGTGCTGGAAATGTTTGGGGCACTCGGGTCAATTTAGATTACTTCTACAATAACAGATCGATGTTTAAAATTGGGATTATTTTCTCCAGCTCGAAAAGTTATAGTATATATAACTCCGCGATCAATACTACGTCAATACTTGTCTATTTTAACTTTAACTCTTTTCATAACTCTGGAGAAAACATAACTCCAGGAGAAGCTTAGAAACATGGACTACGAGTACATTATATAAACTTGAGGCAAATAGCTAAAATTGTAGACTAACCTATTCAACTGATACTAGAACCAGATAACAAAGCTTAACAACCCAAAATCCACCTCCAACAATTTCATACCTCATTCTACAGATATTCCCATCATAATTCCCAATCACGTGACTAAACTCATAGATTGGTAACAAACATATCATGTTTGATTTGACATTGAATTTATTTATTAACGGACATTATTGTCAGAGATACAGGATCCGAAACTAGCCGATAGCGTGTGCGGTCGATACCCCAAAAATTAAATTACTATCAATAATTGTGCTAGCCAAAATATTGATTCCCCTTGGTAAACTCCAAATATATTTACACACCACTCCCCTTGACACTTGAGGCATAAACAAAGGCAGAATTCTGGGTCATTTAGTATTTAGACTACTTGAGAGAACACACACACACCCAACTGACGAAATTTGCATACAAATGTGAAAGAAACTACAATAATCCGCCACTGACAAATACAGCCCTTGGCTAAGTGACCATTAATTATTCATACAACTCCTCCAGTTTCCCGAAACATAAATATTTCCACACGACCGGACCCACTTCTCAAGGATCTTCAAAACACACGAGCCCTGTACAAACCTAGCCCTATCAAGTCCAAGCTGTTTTAAAATAAAATAAAGTCTTAACTAGCTCATACCACCGTTTCCGACCCTCCCTTACCGATTCCCTTTCAAATGATTCGGAAATCACTCAAGAGTGGATGAAATATGCAACACTAGCCTAGAATTCAATAGGCAGTTGTGCTAAAATACCCGGGTGATAATCGACGAGAGCTAAACGGATGGTTTAATTATTTACCCAGTCCCTATAGAAGTTAAGACATCCGACCCGGAAAGAAGAGCATTGAGCCTCCTTTTCCATGTCCATATACCTCCAACATATCTAACTTGTCGATGAATTGTCGACGTGAACTACTTAATGTCCCTAAAGTGACAAAGAGATACTGGAGAAAGGTCTGGAGAAAATTCTACGATTTTTGTTATAAGTCTACTCTACTCTCGTCTATTTGCCAAGGCTCTTTTGATATGCTGGAAATTATGCTGTGTCAGGAAGAATGGATGAGAGTCTCCAGTTTTTTTCTCTGTTCTTTCAACTGCTAAGCTCCCTCATAATATTGTACACCCTCTCCGCTCATGTTACTTTTAAAGAAGCATCTGTTGAAGGGTTTACCAGACTAAATTAAAGACTCGAGAGGGAGGAGAATGTAGAATAGCCTGATACAGCAGAAACTATATAGTTTAGAGTTTTTTATTATATAGAAAAGTGGATCAACTAGAGCATTTTTTATGATTAAATACAATGATAATATAGCATTAGGAAGGAGGCGTTTGGTATTTTGGAGCTTACATTTATCCGGTTTTTGAACTCGGATTTTTTTTCCGGGAAATGGTTTTTTCGTTTTCAAATAAGGGTTTAAAAGACAACAAGCTCAAGTCTTAATATTTATATGGGAGGTACTTATGTTGACATTATGTTTGTGACACTGGGTAGAGGGTAATAAAAATAAAATCCTTTCTATTCTCTACTAGATTTGTGTATCAAGAGGAAATAAATGTCTCTTGGAGATCTGTCCCCAGTTCTGGTCATAATTGAGAATAGAGACGAGTTTGGGGACAAGTTTTGAGCTTGTCGAAGCATATCGCCTACTTACTGTTAGGACCATATCTGCAATGCTGAGATGAGCTCAAACTCATACTTAATTCCGTTTATATTAACATTGCCATGAGTATATGAAGTCCTTTATAGTGTCCTTAAAATACTCATTGAGATAAGAATGATTATTGAACAGACTATAGGCCACTATATTGATACGGAACTTTATTTAAGGGACAATTTTTTTTGCTATTCGAAACACAGAAAGTTTTAATCAAATTGTGAGGAATAAGTCTTATTATCTCTCGATTAAAAACTTCCCTGTACAACTTCATTTAGCCCGACTCCAAATTTCGTGCATTACATGCAATTTCATATTTTCCCTTTAGGGGTGACCACCACGGGTCACTAACGCCACCAATTTCTCGAATATTGCAAATTATCGCTAGTACATTCCAACCAAACTACAGTACCAAATTTCAACGATTTATATGCATTTTCATGTATACCCCATAGGGGTAGCCCCCACAGGTCAACCTGCCAACCGATATAGCTCATCTTCGAACTCATCCAAGCCATTGGGCCATAGACCATGTGTGCAAAATTTCAAGTCAATCGGACTAGTTTGAACAGAGTTATCGTGATGGCAGACGGACGGACAGACGGACATTGACATGATCCTATAAGCCCTTGGAGTCGGGCTAAAAAAGGGTCAAATTAGCTTTTTCTTAGAAAATGAGGCAACCAAAAATAGCCAACAATAATCCCCTTGATCCCCACCTTCCCAACCCAATTTCATTTCTCACAAAGACGAGACGAATTACTCAGAGAAATTTGATCTCACATTCACAGCCAAATCTTCGCCGACTTCGCCTCTTACAAAAATAAATCTTTCCCAATGACAAATATTGACCTAAGAGAGTCCATCATCCCCTCAACCTAGAATACCACCTCGAAACTATAATATCGACGAGACCGGTTGGGAAATATATTTTCAAAATTCCAACTCCCAAAGTCTCCTATGTGTAATTAATTAGAAAAACAGACACATCTACGTTTTTTGGTATGGAATTATGGTTGGCTAGCTTTTTAAAATTTAAACCAAGGTCTAATAACTAGGTAATTTCAATTTTAAACACAAAGCTACTATCTCCCTAATACTAGCCCGGCGAAGGGGTTCAATTTCAATCCATTAGTTTAATCACGCAATGACCTCTGTAAGAAAAATAGTCCTCTGGCAAATTGCTACCTAAAATCCATAACCAATCTTCATTTCTCGTTATCCCTATTGTCAACTCTAAATCCTACTGCGTTTTATAAAGGAAATAAATAGTCAATCATTTATTGTATTTTTACTCAACAATTGTTGACTGTAGTAAACCAACCAAACCTCTTAAAATAATTCAACCCCCCATTTGCCCCTTTATAACCAGTCACCAGTACAATTGTTGACTGTAGTAACCCAAATCTGTTAAAATAATTCAACGCCCCTTTATAACCAGTCACCAGTATTTGAGAGCAAAACGACCATCTAAAAATGTAGAACGTGTCCCAATACTATAACACCTTATTCCCTTCAACATCAAATGTCAAAAAAACCGAGTCCCAAAAAGTTTTCTAATCATCTAGGTGACGCTTGAGATGTGTGTGTCCACGGTTGAACCTTGGCACTTACTCAATGTTTAGTTGCTTACTGCCCCAAATGAACCCCACCCATTGAACTAGATGCGCGCGATGCCCGTAATGACGGGTCCGATGGCAATTAGTAATAAAAATGTCCGTTATAGCGGGCGTCGATGGCTTCATTCGCCCACCCCCTTCATAACCAGTATTTGAGAGCAGAGCAGAACTATCATGTCAAAATTCAGACCCTAGCCCAAATACCATAATACTTTCTTCCCTTCAAGTCCATCACATGCCAAAAAAACCCGACGGCACCAAGAAAGATCACTAGATTTACCCGGGAGAAAAAAAATACTAAATGTAATTTAGTACCGAAAAGTTGCTGATAACTTAATCTGGGCTTGACTCAATTTATTTGTTTGGTGGTGGTAGCAAGTTAGTTAGTCCTAGCTCCTAACCTAGCTATAAAAATTGATCGATTCTTAAGCATATGGGAACTAACAAGATCAAATATTTTAGATACTCCCTTCCTTCAGTACCCCACAAGGGAATTTGGTGTTTTTCAAGTAAGACGAAGACCAAAACACAGAGACATCCACCTCAAATCTTATTAGCCCTTTGTAATTTATTTACTTTACAAATGGCCGGTAATATCAGTAATATCCCTTGGATTCCTTTCTCCCGGAATTTTCAATAGCCAACTCTGCAAATCCTCCCCCCGAATTTTTTTTGGATAACTACTCCACTTTTCGCTCCACCCGATTGGGAAAATATAAAAATTAGACCCATCATCCACCACGCCCCTTGAACAAAGGGACTAGTACTGGAGGACATGTCACTTGAATAAATAACCGCTCGTCAGCAAATTACAAAGAACCTACCCGTCTCCCAGTTCCCACAATCCACACAAGAAATGCATAGACGAGTTCGGCGGATTATGGCTGTGACATCAGTGGTGGTGGGGGTCTGGTCCTACCTAGAAGAGACTAAATAACTACACATCCTGGCTCATCCATCTGCGCAATGAGGATCAAGGAGGTAATGTCACAAGGCAAATTGATCCTCAAAATAATAACGTTTAATAATATCTTGCTTTCCCTTTTCTGCTTCACCTTCACCATTAATCATTCAATAGCTTGTAACTACGGAACCCCCTAGGCTCATGCATCTACCTACCTCTAGCTAAAAGAACACATCGAATATGCACCAAGGTTCACTCTACCTATCAAAAATGCCTTGAGAAAATCAAAAAGAGCCATCGTGTCACCCTTAGATGAGATTAGAACTTCTCCCACCCGTCCCCACAAAAGAGCCGGAGTGACTTTTCCTTAGACACTGACTGAGTCCTCCTCACTTCAAATCCAGTGAGAAAGCCGGAGACAGGTCGTTGAGAATAGTTCTTGGTCTGGTTTTCAAAGTTGAGATGATCTAGAAAGTTGGGTGTAACCACACGAGTCCCTGGTCTCCATACTCTCCAACAGCAACCACAGCTCCAGTACTGCTACTTTTGTAACATAAAAGTAGTAATACCCGGTAGGAGTTAATGTGCCACGGCGGTGGGAGACAAGGGAGGGAATAAGAGAAAGCCATCCAAGCAAATAATACGAAATAAGAGGAGAAAGCACATCGAACATCGGAGGTAGTAGAGTTAGTAGACACTGACTCTCCTCTATCTCTCGACGTCCTTGCCTAACACGGGAGTAGGCAGTGGGTCTTGGTAAGCTCGTCGGTGGTGGTGGTGGCACTTTGCTCTGAATTTCACTTTAACGCGGTCAGAAGCTAGTTTATAACCTCACTACCTTTCACTCCTCTCCATTAGTGTTCTATACGGATCGGCTCGTCACCAGTCACACTACTAAATCTCTCCAGCTTTTCAATCACATCTTCCTCACCTCACTTCCCATTCATCTCTCCACAAGAAAAAGTCAGAAGGTAGAGCAGAAGCCCTTTCAAAAAAACTTTACCCTCCTCCCCTCTTAAGTACAAGCACAAGCTTTTGAATTTATATAGTCAACATTCCATTTTCAAAGACTTTGATTTGCTCCTGGGGCTTAAAAGAAAGGAACCCTTTAGCCCTTTAGGGTTAAGTGTGTGTTGAACATTTAACTCTTGATAATATAATAAAACTATAACGAGACCTTGCAAAAACCATGCTGGGCTTCTGGCTCGGCTTTTCTAAACACCGATCAACAGCTTGTTAACGCCAGCCTGGTGGGATGGTAAAACTTTGCGGGTCGAATTAGGAGTCATTAAAGGAATCTGTGTTGCCCGCTTTTCAAATAGGTTTTAATCACTTGTTCATAGTTGTACGACACGCTTCTCAAGGTGTTACTCACCCGAACGGGATTAAATTATTATTAGAAGGGGGAGAAGTTGGCGGTGGTGGTGGTCGTGCGGGTATCCTAACTTGATTTATATATTCTCGTTTGATATTCCACACGTAATAAATTAAGCCGCCCCCGGGGGACGCACTCCTCAGCTATCCAAAGGTAAACATTTAAATTAATTTCTCTTATCCTTTGAAATTTTTATCAACACGTTGCGTGTTCCGATTGGAAATGAGGGGGCGGAGGCCCTTCTTGAAATATATTCAATCCACTTGATTTGGCCTGGGCTATGGCTACAGGTTGAGGAATCCCTGCGTGTTCAAACTCACTTTGAAGATTCATTCTTTATTTAATTCTCTACTTTGGCTAATTGAATGTGTAAGAAACATGGCTGCTACACAACTCCTTATCAATTCTTAAGAAAAACGTTTTTTAATACATTTTTCAAACTTTCTTTTCAAATTATCAATAAACAAATTCAAAGAAACGTGTTAGGTTTTTATTATTAGAACCTGGAGCCTTCCCGGAGAGCTTCTTTCAACTCAGTTTGTTTTGTTGAGTTCTTCATGTGTCTCCAGAGTTATAGAAAAAAATATTAGCAAATATATGTAAATTCTTAGGGTGAAGAGGGGCTTTTGTATGATAAATAATTCACGGAGCCGGGGTAACCTGGGCTGACGGGAAAATAATCGATTCCAACTATCCAGATATTTTATTTAGATTAGTAGAGCACGGGAGAATAAAGAAATATGTGAAGGACATGGTCCCACCCGGTCCGCAAAAATAATAAAGCCCGTATCGGTTTTAATCAGCTTCTCTTATCCGCCATGTCTCCTTCGTTGAGTCAAAGAGCTAGAATCTCCATGTTCTCGGCTATTCTATAGATCACCCGCCTAGCCCTTAATCTTTGATGGATACAAGGAAAGCCGGGAGTCCATTTCCGATATTAATCTCGTATCCATCTTCTTACGTCATCCCGGTAACAATAATTTCCCCAACGACACAACCTCCGATCAAAGAATTGCAAGAAAGGGTTAGCTGATTATGGCGAAATCCGACATCATCCTTGAATCCTTAGTAGTCCCCACAGTACAAGAATAACATCATAATAATACATATCCGTAGCTGCACAATGTTACATAATTATGCCTCCAGTGTATAATGAGCGTACATGTACGAATTACAAAGTACATCGGAATTATAGTGGGGGGGGGGGGCAACGGGGGCATGGGAATCTGATACCGTTTATTCAAAAGCTAGGACGAATGTAGCAGGTTTTTGTCTTTCCCAAATGATCTGTTTTGCCCGTGGGGGCTGAGAAAGAGAGGACAATTTGACTTTTATGTTACAAGACTATCCTTTTGGTTTTTTATAGACAATACGGGTAGCTGACGGGGAAATTTTCCACTGAAAGGGGAAAAAAGTTTCTTTGATGTTTTTTTATTTTTGAAATCTCCACGCAGGATAAGTTCCCTGTTCCTATCCAGCTCAGAATGTTTAGTTCCGGAAAATAAGTTTGAGTTGAGTTAATCAAAGCCCAAGTTGCTTTAGGTATATTTGGGGGGGGGGGGGTCCATGTTTTCTTTATTCTTTGGAATTATAAATGAATAGCTTTTGTTGTTAAATTTACACAGACATTTAGGGGCAGGAGATACATCCTTGCTCATTACAATGAACAAAGCAAGCGGGCTGAAAGGCCTGGAATGAAGGCGGGCATTAGGTTACACCCGTTAGAACTTTATGGTATTTAAGCTCTTTAAAAATAATGAAGTACTTAAGACTCAATTCTGGGAAATGAAAATCTAGAAGCTCGGGGAATATATTTTTCGTCTGTGGGAGGAAGTTTTGCGGACATTTTGTCAGTATGGAATTATAGAGGAGAGAGACTACTTTGACAATATTCGGGATGCGAGGGATTTTAGAAGATAAATTGGATTGGTCTTCGGTTTGAATTTGCATTTTTTTTCCAGCGAAATGGGACCTTGTATGATTACGACCACTTATTCTATTCCTAGGAATATTTGTACTGTTACAATTTGTACAAATGGACTGAGGGGTTTTGTCTAATGGGATGTGGTTATGAGACAAGGTCGATGGATTTCTATGCAGAGGTAGCGATTTAGAATTTCAGTTTTTATAAGGAAGTTTCAAAACTTCTGCAACCAAGCTGGTTTTTTATACTTATACTTGTACTATTTTTGTATTTTACTCATGTTCAAAAATTGAACTTGAAATGCGTAGTGACAGCAACATCGAAAGTAGAAGTATAAAACCGACTTAATGAATACCGATGAACCAACAGAATAAGTCACAATAATCACAAGAGTTTTGTCCAAATTTTATGGTATTTTAATTTTTAGCCCAAGTTAGGGCTTATTGGATCACATTTAACGTCTGTCTGTCTGTCAGCACGAGAAACTATTGATATGAAATTTTGCACAAGAATGTGGATTGAATGTAATTATGCGTTATGAATTTTAATTTTCACTGGAATTAAGTCTTAGACTATAAAAAAGTAACACCTACTCAATACAAACGAATATGAAAACAAACTTAATTAATTAAATACGGTTTTAAATCTTATCGAATTGCCTTTTGATCCTTAAACCTAAAAAAAATCGAATCATTTCGACATCGCTACCTCTATAAGAAATCAATCCACCTTGGCTACAAGTATTTGGCAATGTAAGAACATGTCTCTATAAATCCGCACTAACAAGCCAAAGGGTAAAATCAGAAAAGACATATGAACACATCATCTCTAAAGATAAAAGATAACAAGTGTTCAAGAAGATAATACCCAATTCATATCCATACGGACAATAATTGTGACAAACCGTGGAATGATTTCTGCCCGGATTGGAGATGTTAGTCTCAGTTGTGACAGATCCGATTCGCCATATCTCGGTTTTCGGATTTCTTTCTTGAAATCCCAAAGATCGAGAGGACGAACGAAAGAGGATCTCAAATCGTATCTCCGACACCCCATAGTGATGTCAACCCAGTCAACCCCGGTTATCTTGGCATATGCCTTGCTCCTTCACCCGATTTTAGTACACTCATCAACGAGTCATGTCTTAGCTCTTTGTCCCCTACTTTTTTATATCCTCCTGTTAGAAGTCTTAGATGTGTCCAGGGTAGTCTGTAAATAATCCTTGTAGGCTCCATTCTACAAGCTAAATCCCCGTCTCATCCCTCTCCCTTTATCTGTAATAGCTGTGATTCAGTGGTCGTGTGGGTCTTGAGTCTCCAGTACCAAATCTTGTCTCTCTCAGCTCTTCAACTAATCGCTAAATGAACTCATTTCTTCAGCTAGTACCAAAGTTCTCAATGCCCTCGAGTTATTAGCAAAGTACTTGGATGGAAGTTGTTCTACACCAGTAGTGGCAAAATAAAAATACTTGCCCGAACGAGCAAAGTGATACGAGTGTATGAAAGAGCCTAAAAGGGGCTATAGTTTCAAATATAAATTTATAAAGACCTCTTAGATTTTGCTACAGAAGTTGGCTGAGATTGTCGAATTTGGCAGAGTCCCTTCAGGAAAGGATAATCTCAGTTTAATTGGAGTATCAAAAACTGAAAATAACACCCCCCCCCTCCAGAGACTCTTTCACTCAGATTTTTATGAATCTTCACAATGGATTTCTTGGGATTAGACTGAGAATATTTTCCACGCTTTCAAATCTTTTTATGAAAAGCTCAAGCTATGTTCTATTATAATTTTTTTTAAACAATACTCACTTTCGGATTTACTTAAACAAATAGGGACAGACGATTCAGCTTTAATTTATTAAGGCCCCCAGAGGCAGACTTCTCTCTAGTCTTACTAATTACCCATTCTGCTCTTGTCTGGCTTTCACTTCATGAACTCCATCAATGATGTAGAGACTCTCTCTAGACCCTTTAAACTCATTTTCAAAAGCTATCCAAGGATCTAGCAAACTGACAATGTTTTCTTCTCTTCCATTCAACCAATAAATCATTCATGATTTTGCAAATGCTCAAATATTAATGATCCAGAACGCACTCAGCCCGACCCAATCCTCTAGAATACACAAGAACCGCAAAAAAAAGCATCGAAATCCAGAATATTAATTTTTAAATACAGCCCCCTTAAGGTTCTATTGTGCCTGTACTGAAGAGTCCATGTTACAAGTTGCCCAAAGCACCTGCACTAAATGGACTGTTCCACACAAAAGTCCCGGGAATATGTATGTCCCTCCCCCAGTTTTTAAATTTG
>JAQFYM010001874.1:0-28082 GCA_034694785.1 Agrenia bidenticulata | reverse complement strand
CGATTTTGCCCATCTTTGAACTCATTCATTATATTGACCGTAAGTACATGTGTACAAAATTTCAAGTCAATCGGACACGTTTGAAGAGAGTTATCGTGATGACAGACAGACCGGACAGACGGACGGACACGGTGATCACATAAGCCCTGGCTCGGGCTAAAAATTATCGTAAAAATTGGTCTAGTACTTTTAGAGATTTCTGTATTCAAAATTACGCTTTTATGTGAAGGACCCATAATAACTATCCCATTCATCCTTAATTATATTACTATGTATGAATAGTATATTTTTATTAGTTCAAGCCCCCCACCCCCACAGAGAGTCGTCCTATAGTCTCCATAACTCACGCAATAAGAATGTGTATGAGTGCAAAAGAAAAGTCCCGATTCCCAAAGATTTAGTTCCCACAAGTTGTCAAGATTGTAGAACAGAATGAATAAGATTGAGACGATGTTGTTCAAATGTTTAGACGGTGTTCAGATCTAAAGAGCCCAACTCGTCACGACTCCTCGTGATCCAAGGTGGATGAGTAAAAACATTGTAATCTATAAGCCACTTGTACTCCCGTCTCTCATAAACATCTCACTCAACTATTCCCTAATTCTACATGACAAATTACTCGTGTGAATTCCACCCAACTCTTTTCTTATGTAATTTCACAAGGGCTCCGAATCCTGAGGAGATGGTCCTCTCATAGCCATAATAAATTGTTGTGTGTGAACCGATTACATGGGAATGTTTCATCAGAAAAGGAAACATTTGATCCCAGAATCCCAGAACAAAAGGCTCATTCTTATTCTTGAGAGAAACTCACTACTTTCTCATTCTCATAAGACAAAACTCGGCAGAGTTTCCTTCCGTTTTTTCCCCCACTCACCACTTAATTCTCCAGCATAACCAAAAATCCATCCAGCCAAATCAAGTTCAAAAAAATACATCAAACATTTCATTGCCTCTCTCTCTCTTTCTATGTAAAACATTAGGGGGACATTCTATTAGCCAGAAAAAAAGATAACGTGGTCTTCTTATTGAGAAAATCCTTCAGGGTTCTCTAAAGGATAAACTATTATGAAATGGTCCTAGCCAAAACCCCAAAGACTCTCAAGACGAAGAAAAGTGTGAGAAAATGTCTAATATTTTCAGTCAAAGCAAAGCTCGTCAAAGTTGAGTCCGTGTGGCTTATGATGTTATGAATATGTAGTTTGCACTATTGTGTGGAAAGAGGTACATAAACGATGAAGGTTGTTGGTTGTTTGGTGGTGGTGGTCTCATCAGAATCCAATGGCCACAAGTGGAGAGGAGAAACTATTTTCCCAAGTTCCATGAGAAATTATCCTTTTTACCCAGTTCACATGAGAGATTCAAAGAAGATGATGGGAATCACGGAGTTCCATCCTCCAAGAAGGAGCAATTCTCGTCCCTCTTTCTTCATCAAATCTTTTCATGAGAAAATCTGTGCAAACCTCCCCATTAAAATGTATGGAATCCCATGCTGAACAGAATTAGGGTCGCCTCTCGTCATCAACTTACCATTTTTTATATTCAGCTCGGCTCAGACTGAACAATGTAAAACTACCTGTCGCTCTGTCCCCAAACTATAACGGACCTGTTTTATCTCAATCCACACTCTCCCTTAAAAGGAGCACAAATTAATATCCAAACCTTTTCAAATTTAAATCCATTGTTCCTGTTGAGAATTGAAAAGGAACTTTGTCATTTCTCGGCACACAGATAATTTACTCCTTTTATGCAAACCTTGTGAGAAAGATTGAATGGGAGCTTATAATCTTTAAAATATTATTGCATAGTTTGTCTATGATTTCCTTCACAAGATCAGCTAATCTTGCCTTAGAGTTTTTATTTTAAATCTGAAAAATCCCAACTTCTTGGAGTCTGTTCGATGAAAACATTGAAAAGTGTCGAGAGTTGAGAGTTTTTTTCAGAATATGCCGAGCCAAGACGGAGAGACCCTGCTGGGACCTCAGACTTTAGGGATGACCAAGAACATAAGAAATAACAAAAGGTCCTTAGCTTATCATCATCTGAAATCGTGGCTTAATTTTAAAGTTTTGCCTGTTATTAGTTACCTCGTTGGTTTTCCTAGTATTAGCCAAGAGAGATTATAAGCTCGTCTCCCTCCTAATAGTCCTCATCATCATACTCATTACTTATCCTGTTTGCTTACTAACTAACCTCATGATATAATGGAGTGGTTATAGCGGTGGGTTGATGTTCAGAATAAGTGGTGGGAATTGGGTTTAAGTGTGAATTACACATTATATCACTAAAGATATGATCGTTTATGTTCTGCTGCCTCTACCCCGAGTTCCCATTACAGCTTAAATGTTAAAAGTTGAGGGGAATGAGACTCGACACTGTCTCAGGTTCCCATCCCACTAACAATCCCACCAAAATGCCAAACCCAACCCAATGGTCACCTCAAAATCTGTGAGAATTTATTCTCCTTCCCAAAACTCTGACTTTCTTAAGATTCTTTCATTCATTCTCAAGCTCATTTGATTGAGAGGCTTATTGCAAGGCGAGTAAAATGAGTGCCGAAAGTGTTCTCAGTTCACACTATGATGAATCGCCTGAGATGAGAATTGGAATTGATGATTACGATGATGAGATCTATCTTATAATATCCTATCGTGGGATTCCCTTTTCTAGCATCTTCAAATGATATTTACACACAAAACTATGCAGACTTTTGCAAGTCACACATAACTAACACTAGAGATACTTACCACGACTCGTTTTTTAAAACTTCTGCATCACAAAAAATTTGCTAAATAAGCAAAGCAACTGCTGAGATGAGCAAAACATTTCTCAACCATGTGGATGAGAGTATTTCTAAAATAATCTCCTACCCAAATCTCGATAAAACTAGGGTAATAGATGAGAACTTCACATTCTGCACACTTTCAGTTTCTTAACCTATAAAACAAAGGACAAGCTTGCACATTTAATTGCACTATCGGGCAACCATCAGCGTCATAACAAAATAACAAAGTGCTCTATGCTAGAAAAAAACAATCCTACAAGATTAAAACTGACATCCAAATGACATTTTTGCAATGTTCAATCATACAAACCCACGGCAAAATATTTTTTAATAAGCACTGCACTACAGACTAGAGATAACGTTGCAAAAAATCCACACTCCATATCTCAAACCACACACATAAAAGTGAGGAAAAAATGTCCATGAATTCCATGCCCAAGTGAAAAGTATGTGACGGTAGTACACAGTAAGTAAAGCTCCATTCATTCTCCATTCCAAATCCCAGAGACAATTTTCTCACGCTCATTTGGCCCCAATGGTTATTTTTTGCAATCCCCCGAGGGTTGTGTAACTAAAACTGCAATTAAAACATGCAATTCCAGTCCTTCAACTATTCTATGGACTGGTAAAAGTATGCTGATGATGAAATCAATGGAGAAGACAAGGACAGGGATTCATAGAGTCCGGCTAAATGGAACATATGATATTCTCGTAATTATTACTATCACCCACAGTACCTCCTATCGAGTACATTAATTCAACTTGGAAAGGAAGACGCTTGAGAGGACGGGAAGGAAGGGCCTCCAAAAAGAGTGAGAAAGGCCGTGGGAAAAATATGTCTGGAGGGAAAAAACAAGAGTTTGACGGGATATGGCCATCAGACTAGCCGTTTAACACACTACCTTCAACCATATCTTATAGTACAGAGATATAATGATTAGTAGGGCTAATGCACATAAGGAATATCTTAACCTTTATTTAACGAGAGGAGATCCTTTCTTATGCAGTTCCTATAAGCTCTCAAGACACTGCGTAGAGGCTTGGGATTCTAGATATTATATCTCATACATGGGGAATAATATTTACTAACCTACAGACATCAGATAGACTCTTTAGTCATCATCATTCCAGTCCAACTAGCTTTTTTAGACTGCAGAAGATACAGGAACGATTGGGTGTCTTCAATCTCTAAGCCTCTTTCATTCAAAAAATCTATATCACATCCATCTTTAACCTTATATACCAACTTCGTTAACACTCATGTATGTATAAAAAGAGGACCGAGCTTGTATAATAGTTGTGGAACTATTCCTTAGTATCATAGCTTTTAACTTGTCTATCTTCCTATGTCTTTGATCTTTCTGAGGTTTGTAACGCAAATAGAGTGGAGCTCGAATTTAACACTTTTCCCATGTCTCCAGTTTACAGGGTTACGGTTTCAATAGTTGGCATTGATGTTTCAATGATGATTAGCCCCTGGTCTATTAATGGGCTTAATGAGGCACCATGGCTTGTCAAATACTTGGGATTATTCAATGGCTGAGCAATTTCTCAAAGACACTCTGAATATTAGGATGGAGTAATCCCTGGAAATGGAGCATGATTTTTTTGTAGGTTTGTATAGACAGTTGTATATACAGAGACTGTGAAGGGATTCAGGAAATCAAGATATAAAAAGAGCCAATGGAATCCCGTCTGGTTACTAAAGTGAAATTGTCTTAAAATTCTCTGTGGCCCTTTTCTTTGATTGACATATTCTATTTCTCTTTACGAAGAAAGTGTCAAGTCGAGAAAATCCTATCTAATGGACTTTATGCTATTCTTACATCTTAAAGCGATAAATAAGCAATCAAACATTTTTCCTTCACCCATCTCTTCTATTACCAATTCATTTTTAAGGACTGAAAGCATTTTCTTGGGCCTGCAAAGGAGAATTATTCAAGCTAATATAATATGAGAGAATAAATGAAATGGGACAGGGAATGTCCAATAACTTGTTATTTATTAGAAAAAGGATGAAGGGATTGGTATTTGAGTGTAAACTATTTGTAAAGATCAAGGAGATCTTTTTAGAGAAATGCGGGTGGACTGGGATTCCTCCTCACACTAAATCCGACTAGTCTGACCGGTGGAGTCAAGTAGACTTTGAGCTTAGAGACTACAACTCGCTGACCTTTTCCACACTTGTTCCCTTTTACAAGTTTGAAGAGAAAAGATTCCCATTGTGGGAACTAGCCATCGTCTCACTCCAAGTACCAAGAGAAGCAGAAAGAATTTTATACCTCACGTTTTTCATGACATGGAATTTTGAGAGTTTTGGCTCAAAAATACTCTCCCATATGGTCGTCGTGATGAGACTCGGGTGGGTAAACATTTGATTGCGAGTCTCAGCTTCTTCACTACAACGTCTACAACAATGAATCACGTTATCAAGGATGAACGTGATGATTAAGTTGTTGTGATTACTATTTCTCTCATGAGCGTCTTTCATTGTGTGGACTTACTCTGGGAAGAGTTTTTCGATGAGATGTGTCGACGAGTTTTTTAAAAGGAAGAAGCTTATGAACAAGTCATACATATCCGATTCGACCCTACATCCTTCAAGTATATTTCTCAACCCCGACATTCCGCAATAGAAAGGAAAAGGTCGGGGGTAGAATAAAAATAGTGGAGATGAAAAAGTACTTTTCATCTCCTTTTTTACTTCTTGACTCATTCTTAGATGAGGAAATGGGCCCTGAAGATTTCTGTTATATCTTGAAGGGATGAGACACACTATACGCACCCTTCTTTCTTACTGAGCTTTGGGAAAGTGAAAAGGGTCCCTCACATAATCATCTAAAAAAATATTGCATTTTATTCCACATCTCGAGACCAAGAAGATTTGGAAGATAAAGGGAGCCCTTTCCTTGAGCAAGGATCCAAGTTAAAGGTAGATATGGCCGTGTTGACTATAATCATTATGTAGTGAATATTAGTAAGGTATGTGAAGATGTATGACAGTGATTATGGGAATGGAGAGTTTTAAATGGAATTCCTTGGTATTCTTCTTCATCTTGTGGCTAAAGGGTCCCTTTCTTCCAACTTCTTTTCAATTGGGAGAATACAGAAAGTATTTAGGAGTACAAAGAACTTTAGGGAAGAATCGGAATCCCAAGCTACAAGGGACTCTGAAGGAACATCTCCAAGGGCTCCCTTCAGTCCTCATCCAATATCTCGAGATACTGAGATTCCCTCTCGCCCTTCTAAAACTGGTAATCCTTTGGCATGTTCTTGCATTCACCACCTCCCAATCTGCTTCTCAACACTTGCTATAAAACTTATCCGCTCACAGGGTAGTGGATTAAGGCTTTGGACTTGAAGGACCCTTTCTCCCTTACGCGAGCTCATGATATAAATTTTGAAATGTACGCATTTGGAATATTGAATCCAGTATTTGTTCCTCTACATGTCTGCTTCTCCTCAAAGTAATAAATTTAAATTGGAGACAAAGAGAATGGGTGAGCTGTTGTGATGGATAAAAAAATGTTTTTCTATACGAGGATGAGGTAGTTTTGTTAATTAGGCCAAAGAGAAAGAGTGAGACGAGAATGAAAGTGAATCTTTCAGTGAAGAATGTGTGATAACTGGACGAGATTATAAGAGAAGAGGACGAAACTCAAAACCAATCAGGAATCAGAACATGTCCAAATCACAAGTTGAACAAATCCTTCCCTAATCCTAAATCAAATATGTAAAATTAAATAGGATAGTTGTTGTTATTATGAATTCAGGATTGGAGAGGAGCAACGTGGGAAACTTTTAGAATTCTAAATACGGCTAAGGTTATAGTATCATGAGATAGGTTGGCTCAGAAAATAAATCCAAATTAATAATAATGGGATTTCCATATAGATTCCTGCTGAGGATACCAAATCGGGTTGATATTTTTTTGTCTGGTTCAAGATCTAATTTAAAGACAGGTAGCCTCGCCCTTCCCTAAATCCGTCGGGAATCAACTCCCGGTTTTCCTTTTTCATGTTATTTATTAAACCACTTACAAGGCTCTTGTAAGACATACAATGTGCATGGTACACACACACAAGGGGATAAATTATGGAGTTGTAGCTAAGGAACAGGTTCATTTGAATCCATATTCCCATCATTGATGATCTTTTATGCAGGATAAATGAGCTCTCAGGGAGTTTTAATAGAATTTTAGAAATAAACCTCCAGCTACTGTTGACGGTGAATCAAGAATTTAAGTCTCCAAAGAGAACACTTTTACAATCTCAACCTCCGTCGGTACTTATTCATTATTTTTTAAATTCAAAGTCTAATTATCCAAGACGGGGTTATTGTAGTTGGATACGAATAATGAGTCACGCTATTTAGATAAGAAATTCATATTTAAAGAAAAGCCGAAGCCCAGATGGGTGGAATGTTTTAAGAATCTTTTTGAGAACGACTGAGACTCCCGGCTTAGTGTTCATATTTTAAAAAAAAGTTAGGTTGCATATAACTTTTAATAGTTAGAGTATATCAATAAGTGTAGAGAGACTTCTATTATTTTAGTAATATTGTAATCATGGCATATGAATGCTTAATCGTAAAATTAAAAACCAAATACTTTGTGATGGGTACACATAGTTGGAAATTAAAATGATTTGTGGTATGTATTTTTTTATTCCGTATCTTGGTCGCTTAACGAATCCATTGATTTGTGCTGTCACTTTGTACAAGAATGAATCAAAACTAGCTCTGGATTCTTCCTTAGTTTAGACTATAATATTTAATATTTTTTTGATATTGCTTGTTTTTTAAAAGTTATGCGAGTGTATTTTTTCAAACGAATACTATTAATATATATCTATATATATTGATTAACTATACGGATAAATTGATAATAATTGTTTAGTTATTAAATGATAGATTAATTGACTAGCTGTTGTCCGACGTCCCTGAATTGGACTTGAGTAAAAATATGAGAATGTCACTGTTCCCGGTAAACGCGGCTAAATGCAAAGGTGACCATCCATCTCGGCTGGCCAGAGTTGCACTCGCTCCAAGGGATATTAATTGTTGTACCTGGTCAAGACAAAAAAACATGTTGGTCAATGGTCATTTTGAGACAGTTTAAGAGGCTTCAAAATATCAAGGATAAAAATTTTTTGGAAATTAAAAAATGGGATTTCCCTGCAGAGTTTAGTTATAAACGTAAATGAAATAAAATAATGTATCAAATTCATTACTTACAAATTCAATTCTTTCAGCAAGCACACTTCTGTGTAGCAAAGTCAGTCCATCTTTGTCCATGAAGTCGACATGGCGATTCTTCAAAATTTCGGGTAGTAAACTGGGATTGTTTTGTTCAAGGGCTTGATGGAAATAATTGGATGCAGTCTGTAATTTATTAAATCATTTCATTTTAATTTTAACACACACTAATGAAACTTGAATAATTTTATTCCACATTCCTTTAGCCAATCAATAAACCTAATGTTACATTGGAATCCATACAAGGATTTTTAATGCGATTCCTTGCGCATTTATAATATCTGACATTGTCTATGCATCGGTATTGAAAAATAACTCTGAGTGGTTCTGAAACCAGTGAAACCAACGGGGTTATAACAGATGCAAGAAAGACGTTATTGTAAAGCTCAAAAACTCAAGCCATTCAAAGCTAAAAAAAAATATACCAAGATATGTTCCAGGAATTTCACGACTTCCTATTTCTAAAAACTACCGGACTGATAAAACCAATTTAAAGAAAAACTCCTCACCTGGACATCCGTAGGTCCAGTAGAAACGGTGGAAATCTTCATCGTATCCCCCGTAATCATGGAACACTCTTATAATTCCCAACGGTATGATAAAACGTGTCCAAAAAGACGTTTTAGATAAGTTTCGAATCACTTGCTGTATATTATTTGAATTGTGGTGAGACGTATGAAGTCCGCTGGTATGTAATAAAGTATTTAATGGGCGATGAGGAATGGGTGAGGATGATGAGCCCAACCCAATAATAATGGGATATCAGAAAACCAGATCAGATCTTGTTCCCAATGGCCATCCACAGATATTATGAATAACAAGTGCACACACGACGGGGTTCTTGTTTCTTAAAACTCAATCCCTCAGTGAAAAATCAACCTTCTGTCTTAAAATCTTTTCTCTTAGGACGAGTAGAGGGATAATTACTTGCGTGTAAAATCTAGACTCTGAATCCACGTTTTCTTCACTCCTGGATCTTGAGAGGGACGAGTCTAGTCAACTTTAGTAAAATCTATATCATCATCATGGCATGGATTTGTGGTGCAGATGGGAATGGCTTCAACTAAAAAACTCGGTATTATTATTTCCTCCAAGTTATTATAGGTTGGATGTGTAGAGGGACAGAGAATCTTTCTTCAGTCTTCTTGATAATACTCCAAGCACAGAGATGGATGGATGGATGGGGTCTTTAAAAAATTGATAAAAAATCCAGCTTCTGAACAAGAAACTTGTTACTTGCCCACTAATCTTGACTCTTGTTGGACTACCACCACCAAACTACTACTACCAGTATCTACTACTCAAACATCACCACCACCACCAAAGACAGGAATCCTCCTCTGGCTGCAACCCTTATATTTACTATTAGAACCCCAAGATGTTGAGGAGATCTTCAACTTGTTCTCTTATTCAAAGCTCAAGGGAGACTAAGTAACCCGGCCTAGTGGGCTCTCCTTCTTATATCCTTCTATACTTTCCCCGTATCCGTTTTTTTAAAACACAATCTATCCTCAGACAAAACAAGGACTGCAATACACGGAATAACTCATGAACCAGTACTACTTTCCTTGCTCCTTATATATCTCGGCTCTCAAACTGGCTCAAAACCTCTCTTCATTGGGGGCAAATCCATGGGAAAATATAAACCGACACTTTGGGAACCCTGAGGTCGGTCGACCTAACAAAGGCTGCATAAGCTTATGCAGCACGCCTATATCGTGGAAAAGGGTTTTATAGATCTGCTACATGCGGCTCTTCATACACAAGAAACTACAACTGGACGGATGCATGAGCGTATACATTATAGATAGAGCATATGGAATACCTAATACTCCTCGTGGTTCCTCCTTTTTATAATTTACACAGCTTTAGTAGTAGTAGTAGTAGTGTGTAGTATCCACTCTGCATTATCAGGATTATGTAAGAGTTTCATGGATATGCTGAACCTTATGGGATATGGGGAAATGCAAGAATGAATGAATCAGTTTTAAAATGAATGGGACTTTACTATTTTATGAGCCAGTATTGCATCAAGAGTAAATCCGATATGATGAAAATGACTGAATCTGGCTCTCTTAAAAATCCCTAATGGAAATTATCAATTAGATAAATGTCCAAGAGTGTCAATTTTGCTCTTTGCTAATTAAGATTTCACTGGAATACAATAGAGATTTAAATTTCAAAACCCAGTTCAACATTGCAATCCTAAAAGTTATAAAGCTTCTCAGCTCTAAAGTTATAAATGCCAGGATAAAAGCACTCGTTTTAATTGCTGATGGCGATCTTTTCCATATTGAATCACATTACTCTATTAAATGTTAAAAATTTTAGCAGATTTTTTTAAATCCACAGACATAAAAAACAATTCACAAACAACAGTCTTAAAATCTCTTCATGAAGAAAGAAGTCCCTTCTATACCTATTCCGTGACAGGACACTTTCACATGTAGTATAAGACTAGAGACTGCAATACCCAGAATATGAGATCCCATATATACATCCTAATAAATATTACCCAATATACATAATTCATAACATTGTACTCAGACAGTCATACTATGGAACCGTTATACAAACCACATCTTAAAACGAAAGTGTCCTTAAGGCCTTTGAAAGGCTCAAGATTTCGGTTTCGTACGCAATTCGACACCGAAGACCCGTTAGACTTTTCAGATTTTTTTTTCAATCCTGCACTTTACTGTCTCTATCCATCACACAAAAAAGAAACAGGAGTGGAGATGGTGGGATTGATTGCATAGGTCTCAGATCCTTCTGATGTGGTCCAACCCATTAAATCCAGGGATATTCATGTTGGTCTGGTGTCAGCGGTATCGGCATCCGTCCACGTCCTCGTCCCAATGGCCAACCATGGTCAATTCTTTGGAGCCCTGCGGAACAATAGAAAAGGCCGTTGGTTGAGGCATGAGCGGAACACTGTCTGAGAATAAGGCTCATACTATAGGCGGATCCATGGGATCGTGTCACCCCATCCCTTCAAGTGCCCTTAATAACATAATAAAATGTCTATCCTTCTTCCCATGCTAGCCTGAGAGTATATGGGTTAAATGATTTTGTGTGTACACACGTTAGGGTGGGATATGAGACGATTTGACCGTTATAAATAAATATGTACTCATCGTGAGATAAATGAAAGAAAAAATTTTTCACACAGAACTGGAATCCACGAGCTCCACTGGGAAACGGCCAAGCTAGCTGTGGTGTTGGCGAATCGGGAGGTGCGGCATCCGGAGAATTTTATTCCCATCCATTTTTCATCCATTTCTCATCATTTGCTTCTCAATATATAAAAATAATCTATTCTTTTGACACGCTTTCCCCCTTTATCATCTAAATTCACACGTTCCCAAAACCATGCTCAACCAAAATAAATTATTCCATTTGCTCTACCTAATACTTTGGCTAATGTGGTTCTACTTTATTATTTTTAAATGCCCAGATAGAGGTTCGAGGAATTAACAGATGAAAGATCCTTCAAATCAACTAGTTTATTTCCCCCTCATATTAGTTGCTGGTAACTTGCTCTCATATTACTAAGTGCTGGAGCTAATTGTTTTTACCAATTTAACATGCTTAACAATAATTACAATACAATTTTTGGCTTGACTTGTTGGATTTCTTAAAACCTTGATACATCTTAATTACTAATCTATATCCATCATAATTATCTGAATCTGAGAATCTGAGAGAGCAAGTCGCAATCGACAAAAAAATCAGGCTTCTGGGTAAAGCCTCCATTCAAACTCGAGGTAATAATTCCTTGGTAACCTTGTCTCACTACCTTCTTCCTTCCAATGACCTTATGAGAAACGAGCCGTGAACACATAGGCCCAAGAACAATCGGTGACCCAAGTAGGATTGAAGAAAAATAAAACTCGGGTCCTTCATCTAAGATATTACGGGTAAGAAATGCCACACACAACGAAGAAATCTAAAGATCATCCTCACTTTGGTTGAATTGAATGAGTGGGCAATAAAGATCCCACATGGAATCGGGACTCAAATGGCCTGCCTGGCCCAACACTTTATACCAAATCCATCAAGGTCCTCAATACCACCACTACCCATAAAATATATAAGCCCTTTAACAATAATATAAAGTCACTATAGACCATCCTCGCTTCTTCCCCGTACCAAATCTTAGAAAAACAAATTTAAAAAAGGTTGTGGAAGAGAAAGTACAAGAATTTTATTCTTTGAACGAAAGTAAAATCTTTCGAAAAAATATCATCTAACTTGTGGAGGATGTTGAGGATTTCAAGAGAAATAAGGTGGCCAGAAAGGCTAACCAAGATCAATAAACCACCCAAAGGATTTAGAGCTTACGTTAAGGTGGTCCTTGGAGCCTTGATTTATGGATGAAGGCCTCCATTTCTGCATTTCGTCTGATTCCTTCTCATTTTTGTTAGTTTATTCAACCTGAGAAAGGATGTTATTTCACAATTTAGATTTGGTTTGAGGCTCCAAAGTCCCGGACACAAAAGCATCTTCTTACCAATCAATAAAGTCATTGGTATTTTTTATAAAGAGTACGGATCGGATGTTACACGTTTCATCAAAATTTAAATCCATGAAAAGGGCACAGAGGATTTAAAACATTAGAATTCCTCCTAGTCCTAGTTATGTTGATTCTTTGGGAACATTCAAAGATGGAATGTGATGCTTATGAATTTTATTAGAACGATGCATCGGGAATTCTTTATTAAATACGTTTGTAGAATTTGAGAGGTCAATAAATGTTTTGTTCACTCATCTAATGACATGCTCGTTTTTTCTGATATCCTCTTTAAGAGCATTGACTTATTAAAATAGTCTTATACCTAATCTTGGAAACTCAATAATGAAAGAGTGCGTTAGATTAGGATAATAACAATGAATGTTTGGTAAGGAGAGCCTAAAATGTAATGGCTTCATTTTCTACGTACACTAAAGTTGATAGTAATGATTGGAATTTCTTAGTGTTACCGTCATTTGACCAGCATTTGGTCAATCTTTGGAACGATATGGCCCATCTAGGAACTCGGTGTCAATTTCAGAATCCTAGGTCAACTCTATCGCAGTTATCTTGGTGATAAGCCCTAAAGAACGGACTAAAAGCAAGATTGAATTGACTAATAAAATTGTCCACGAACTGACTGTCTATTAACTTAAAACGTCCATCATCTTCATTTGTCCATAAAGTGTCTTTCCACTAACTGCCTATTCCATCAAGTTAGATTTGTCCACAAAGTGTCTTTCCATGAGCTGTTTGTCCAGGAAAGAGCTGACAACCCATTCACAACGATATGAATTTACGATTATTCATAGAGGAATTGGAAGCTCGTTGGGAAGCATCAGATTTCTTCCTTCTCAATGAAATGAATTCTTTATCTTCTCCCCTTTCTTGATTCTAGACTCTAAAACATAAGGGGTATGGCAGCAATCGTAATGATTACCTTAAGTTGAAAATAAAACTAATCTAAATGTGGAATATAACTATTGCTACTGATTGCCGTTCTAATTACATTATTAAATGCGAAATAAGGGAAGAATCGTAATTTAACAGCAATCTCAGGAAAAATATTGAGCATTTAAAGATAAGTCAAACGCAGGACCAGTCTCAAGATTTGAACCTGGAGGATTGACTAAACAATAGAGACAGAAAAGCAGCAGAGGTGGTTTACCCTGCGGGAAATGCTCTTCTTGTCTGCGTCTAACCTTGGTCAACTCATACACCATATGGTCGATAACACATACACCAAAACAGTATTACATTTACAAAACATTCAGTTTTAAAAATTAACATAACTCCAAAGTTTATTCTCAAATACTTTTCATGTCTTGTAAAGTTTGTTAAGATTATAGAAAATGTGTTTCGGATGCTTGGAGGTAACATGGGAGAAAGCCAAAGCCTAAGGTGTGATAGTGTCTGTAATACTGTTATTGCAACAAATGGAAATGGACAGGTCACCTTCTCCTTGCAAAACGGAAACATCTTCAGATCGGAATGAAGGAGACACAAATGGACCATTCTTACAGGAAGTCCCTGAGATTTCCGTTAAAAAATTTATTTTTCGCTCAATCTCCAAAACGTGCAATTCAGATTACGACACATTGTCAGTTGTGGTCCCTGAGGTAAGGTCGTTGGTCGGTTCTACTAATTCCTTTCGATTTTACTTTACTTTTTTGTAATACAGCACATAAATATCAATTTAAAATATTACAGAGATTACAAGCAAGTTATGGTCTGTATGTGTGGCCTTGTGCTCCCGTCCTGGCCTGGTATTTGTTCGAGCACAGGCAATACCTTCGAGGGAAAAAGGTTGGAATGTTTTTAAATGAAATACTGTACTATATGTTTATTAATAAATATTTTTTGTTTTAGTATATAAATGATTATTTAATTGTATGGACTTTCTAGGTGTTAGAAATTGGTGCAGGAACGGCTCTTCCTGGAGTATTGGCTGCTCTATGTGGAGCTCAAGTAACCCTATCCGACTCAGCAAAGTTACCTCATTGTTTGGAACAGTGTAGGATAACCGCCGAAGCCAACGGAGTTGACGACAAAGTACAAATCATTGGTCTCACTTGGGGCCTCTTCTTAAACACATTGACGAAATTAAGGGGCCAAGTTGATCTCATTCTTGGATCCGACTGTTTCTACGACCCTTCAGTTTTCGAGGATCTTATCTCCACCGTTGCCTATATCTTAGAAAATAACCCTAATGTAAGTTGTTTGAATTATTTAGATACTGATTGATGAGTAGCTAATTTTATTTTTATGAGATTGCTTCAACTCTTGTATATCCTTATGTTTCTCTTCAGGCCAAATTTTTGTCAACCTACCAAGAGAGGAGTTCGGACTGGTCTGTTCAACCTCTTTTATCAAAGTGGGGACTTAAGTGCAAGCACGTCTACATAAATGAACTCGCGAATGCTGTCAACGTTGATATTCTACCTGTGATGCAGGATCATACTATTCATCTTCTAGAAATTACATTGAAGAACTGAAGTTAGTAATCCGAATTTGATAATATAGTGCAGTTTCCAGAAAATGGAAACGTTAAAAAAATTGATTCTGCACAAATGGAATAGGTTCATTACATTAAAAAAATAGGTATATAAATATTTCATATTTCAACATACAGTTTTAGTCATGAAGATTTAAATTATGCTGTTGAAATGGAATAGTAATTTTTGACTCTCTGAAAAGCATAGATATTGAATAGAATGGCTAGTTAATAACTAGTTAACTAGTTAACAATATCCTAGGGTATTGTATTCATTTTTGAAATAGTAGTAAAAATAACCGTTGTTAAAAAACAAAATTATGGTTATTAAAAAAAGCACTTACGAACTGGGAGCTGCATGATCTAAAGCGTATCAATCAAACCAATCCATTAAAGGGTTTATTTATTAAGCAACTCGTGATGGAAATAATTCAGTGCTCGTTAATAAATGTCCCTATCTGCCACTTGACAACATTACAAACTGTAAAATTTAATCTATTAATTAACTTGCATGTTGCCAAAAGTGTTCAGGATCTTCATGAGTGTTATCACTTAAGAATAATGCAATTGTATTAATTTTGATTAATTGACAACTGCAACTAGTGTGAATACCATTGTTAATGTTTCATTAATATATTTATATATACTCAGTATAAACTTCAATAAATTGTCATTGTTATTTGAAAATTTGATCAATTCACTAAAATGGAGGCTATCGTTTGTGTAAAGAATTTCATTTTTTTCCTGTTTCTGAACCAAATTTCGACGACCAGCGCTTGTGAGAATATTTTTGAAGGATTTGGTGTATACCTTGGGTCAGCGAATCATTTCTCTCAATCCGCTCCAGGAACGGTGAAATCGGTTCTGGCCAAAGTTTATTCTGATCTTGGAATAAGGCAAGTTAATTGTTAATATTTTTTTATTAAGTGGTAATATGTTTTTCTAGTTAAATATAATATACCATTTTTACTTATCAGACATTACAGAACTTCCTACGAGTCCTCTTTCTCTCCAGCTCCTGATGTTTATGACATATCCTGCCAAAACAATTTCACTTGTTCTTGGATTGAAATACACAAGGAGATGTCCAAATATCCCGACATTTCCATAATTGCATCAATTTGGAGTCCACCCCATTACATGAAAAACAATGAATCAGACTTCCTTCACATTCAAAGCGAAGGAGCTTATCTCCACTTTATCAGAAACATAACCCAACTTATCAAAAGCAATTACAACCTCACTATCGAAAGAGTTTCTCCTGTAAACGAGCCAGAGAATGTGTTCGCCTCTTGGGAGCACACAAATATGCTTCCAGAGCAGCTATGTAGAATGGTCAAAGACTTTAATGACACTTTGGTCTCCATATGTCCAGAAAACTCGTACTACTGGATTTCCGAACTGTATGGAAATTATAGTAACATCACCTCTGGAGTCGACTGTCGGTCCACATGTGAAATCTTTGGAACACATGCGTACGACCTCAACATTGACCTAGGATCTTCCGATAATTTCAAAGCATACTATGATTTAAAAGTCCAAGATCGAAATATAACCAAACCAATTTGGGTTACTGAGGTTTCTAGTACATTTGGACAGTCCGAGTCAACACAGATTCAGGAAGCATTGGATTTTTCCACAAATATCGTAAACTTCGTTGGACACACTTGCATACAGAGGTACTACTACTGGAACTCCTTTACTCAAGGTTCTTCTGGAGAATCTCTTATATGGGGAAATGACGAAGGGGGACTTACCTTTCCGAAGAAGTATCACGCTTACAAGCATTTTACTCTGGCTAGCTCGGGAGGACCTAAACAAGTTACAAAATGTGAGTCGAATAACATCGACGGAATCTCTTGCCTCAAGTTCGGGGAGATTAATGCCGTCTTTGTTAACAAGTTGAACACAACGGCCTTTGCCTCGAGTATCGACGCACGGAGTTTGCAAAAATGTGGTGGTGGCACTCTTTGCTGCACTACTGACACGTATGACTGGCATTGTGACAGTGACGAGAAAACGCTTGCCCTTCCTCCTAGGTCCATTTGTTCCTGCAAAATGTCAGGAATCCCGATGACGAATTCTGCCTTGGTTTTCGGTAAAACAAATTATACAGCGCAATACGCATTTTCTTTTTATTTGACCCCAATTATTTTAATAGTGTTACGCTTCATTTTTTCTTTAGTGTAAGGTGGTAAGCAGGTTACAAACTAACTCTTTCCAACAACGGACGGAAAGGGTATAGGGATTATAAATTGTAATACACTAAAATATAATAAGATTCAACAATGCAATAGCAGCGTGGTGCAGATATTTCGAAAATAAACACCCTACAGTTTATGAAATTCTTTGAAGGGAATCTAATTTTTCTATTCTATAACAACATCACAAAAATCAAATTTCTTTCTATTAGGTTTTATGTATTTAGAAAGAGCTGAAGAGCAAACCGTTTTGAAGAAAATAACCATACCAATTACAATCATTTATGTAATCTTTGCTTCCATTGGAAAATACATTTCTTAGTTCATGGGGTGGTGGGAAATTGGGGGCACTAACTATTTTATGAAGACGCGTAGATGAGTTTGCTTTAGATTATTGGAATACTGCTAATTCATTGCTACAACTTATAGATTTTTAAATATCTAATCACATGGTCAGTCCTCCCTAAATTCTAACTGGTGACTGAAATTTTTACTTTAAAGCACTAAGTAAACAAGACTTCCTCATTCAAAATCAAAAATTTAATTTATTGACCGATGTTTACAAGCTGAAGTTATTAATCCAATTAGCGATTTCTGTTCTTTTTGTATTATAGATAGGTGTAGTTGATATGTAGTAAGGAGACCGATTTGCTACTGCATATTTATTGTTCGTTCAGTTAGCTGCTTCGCAGACGGTATGGCTTACAATCAGCTTTCTATCACTGACGCCGTCCATTTAGCAATACAAATTACACTAACTAACAGTTGGAGGCTAAGTTTTATGCTTGTGGCTGAACCATGAGTCGTGGATTTGAAGTCTTCAGTAGTTGTGGATGCTGGATTTTGAACAAGGAATTGAGATACGATACTTATAGTGCCATTGTTAGGGGGACATGAGATACTCATAATTTCACAGAACAATGGGAACAAATCAATATTGCTGATAAAAGTTTTGGATTCGAAGCCTCGTTTGAACAGAGGTCCTCGAGCTATAAAAACTGTTCGCATATTTATGGAGCTATTGTCATATCCATGAACACCATACACTCCTTTTTCATTAAGCTGGATGTCATCGAAGCCATACCCCTCTTCAGCCAAAAGAACGAGGTCCATGATTCGTCTATTGTTAGTGAATTTCAAAAGACCCATTTCCTCCTTTTTATAGACGGTAAAGTTTTGATGAGCAGAATGATTTTTGAATATATCGTAGAGAATGTCAAGGCTATTTTCATTGGGTTGGATTTGATAAACTGGGCTGCCCCCATGGCGAGTATACAAAGATTTGTCAGCCATAGCTGTTATGTTGATAATATTCTGGCGATGAACGGTTTGCATCCCATGATCGCCAAGAATTATGAGGTTTATGAAATCGTAAATACCAGCTTCTTGAAGCTGTTGAACAAGATAACCCGTTCTGTTGTCCGTTTTCCGAATTTCAGCAAGGGTCATGTTATCTTCCGTTCCAAACGCATGGCCCTGGGAATCTGGCTCGTTGTAATAGAGGAACACAAGGTTGGCAGGTCTAGTTTCATCAGTCATCCAGGATATCACAGAACTTACTCGAGCTTCCCATGGAACGCTGGAATCATATTTAGGGATTACATAGTGAGGGAACAAGCTGCTGTTGCTGCCATAGCCATAAGGAGAACCGGGCCACATGTAGCAGCCACTAACACGACCGTCTCCGGCTTGTTCATTTCGAATCTGTAGTCAAACATTCTATTAATTATTTTCTCACTTTGATTTTTAGCCCGTTCGTTAGGGCTTATTTAGTGCGTACGATACGATTAAACTTACCCAAATGGGGTGTACGTCCTGGTGGAAATTCCAAAACTCGGGTTCGTCATTGAACCCAGACAAAGTTTTGTTGAGCTGTGGATCAAAAACAGTATTGTCAGTTATTCCATGACTTTCGGGAAAGAGACCAGTTGAGATGGACTGATGATTCGGAAATGTCTTGGTAGGAAACTGGGCTTCCATGTAAGGGACCGAGACACCCTCAGCCTTTAAGGCATCCAAGTGAGGTGTTGCAGTTTTGGTTAAGTAATCGTACCGAAATCCGTCATACGATACCACGAGCAATACAGGGTGTTTGGATAACTTGATTTGTTTGGGTATTGTTGACCCTGACGGCACCAGTTGCAGTACAGTTAGGCTCGAAATGACAACTGACAAACTTATGGAGGGGCTAAATATCATTTTAAGTATTAGCTTTGAATTTAAGCTACGATTAATGTATCCGTAAAATTCAGGAGGAGAAGTATATATTCACGAGCTACCACTTGAAGATCTACTGAGTAGAAGTAGTACAATTTGTTCAAACCACCTCAGTTCAATCCTGATTGTTTGTTTAATAAATGATAATGAATGTACCATTTTAGGATGCAATAATAGAACGTCAAAACCCATAAATCATGTCAGTTCTGCCTAACAGATAGTGTAAACAATTTAACTGAAGGAGTAGGATAATTTTAATCCTATCGTTATTTAAAATTGTATTTGACTTCTTCCAACAGTTCCAACCATATTATAAATAGTTATGAATGTGATGCGTTCAGGGCCGTATGGACCACAGTTCAGTTCTTGTTGAATTACTTGCAGTTTCGTTATCTATTCAACCACTTATCTCGGGGATGACGTTATCTGCTATTTTACTAATGTAAATTTCTTAAATATCATTGAGAAAATTATTTTTACAAATCTCAAATTATATAATCAATGCATGACTATTCTCATAATTACAATAGGAGATACTGTGAATCTGACTGGTTGGATCATGAGAACGGTTGTAGCCACTTCAATGGGTTAAGAGCGTGGACACTGATATGATCAGAATGAAGGGAACGATTCATTCTTTATTCGGTGCATTCTCTAACGCTATAATTCGAAGAAATAAATTTGGAGAGAGCGTAATTAATTTGAACACGCGATTGAGAAATATGCAATTTTATTTTATTGCAAGTTCATCGTAATTTGTAAGCCAGAATTATGGCAGTATCAAAAAAGGTCTTATTCATGGCGAGATTTTTATTATTAATTAAGGACGTCCTTAAGAGCAGGGGTAGGGTTGATTACTGTATGAAATTGTTTTGTAAGTCTGCCCGATTGACAAGCGTATTACCCAGTTAAAATATTCCTTACTTCTAGTTCAATTGTCTTTGTAAAATTGCTTCCAAATAACTCGGAGGAGAATCTATGGAGAGAGTGAATATTATATTATATATTCATAGAAGTAAGAAGTAATTAAAATTTCGAAGTAGGACGTTCATTCATTTACCATTGAAATTGTGGCAGCAATCTGCACTTTCTGCCTCAATATAATACGGTGGAGGTTGTATTTGTGCCGGCTGAGAATCATCTACGATATCTTTACCTGATGAAATGTCGGTTTGATTTGCTCGTCGTGTTTCTGTCCAATTGTAGACTAAATACTATAAGTTCAGAACCAAAAAATAAAAACTGATTAAATGTTCTGCTATTGAATGTTTCCCTAGCTCACCTACTGATAAACCCAGTACGGCGATGATGATTATCCCAGCAAATGGGATGGCGTAAACGATTTTATCGAATGATCCGACATCGTCAATTCCATCAAACACCTCTTGTTGCATCGATATTCCAAACTCCAAAATGAATACAAGGCAACTTGCCATGTACTTATTCATCCTCTTACTAGGTCCCACTGACTCCCACAGCACTGAGGGCTATGAAACTGAATAATTCCTTCGTCTTTGTTTAAAATTCACTAAATTACTCGTAAATCCCGTGCTCTAACTTGTTTCAAACCTCCGATCCAACTACCTTCAAGTTTTCTGCTTCATTCGGAACAAAAATGGACAGCCTTGAATCTTAGAGTCCAACTAAGAATTAAGCTTGGTGGATTAAGTTACTTTGTCAAGGCTGGAATTTTGTAAGTACATTATGTAGTTCAGACCTTGTGACTTGAGTAGCATGAGCATGTTGATATAGTTTATGAATATGGATGAAAATGAGAGTAGCTAGCTTGAGTGTTATTACAAACCCTTACGGGATACATGACATGAAGATTATGGACGGGTAATGACTCGGGATTATTTTTCCCTTCCGTTGTCAATTAGCACTTAATTACTACAGCGATTTATCAGCTTCAGGAGAATCCAGAGTACGTATCTATTTATATGGCTGAGAATCTGTAGATTTTGAAATTTTTCAAGCAAAGCGTTGCTTCAAAAAATTGACAACTTTATTGCTCCATTTTCAGCTAGAATTCAAGTTGACAGTCAAGACTTTAAATTTGAAGTTTCATTAGATCCAATGATTTAGTACAACTTGCATCATTTTATAATGAACTGTGGTCCAGGTACTATGCAAATTTAATAATTATTTGTATTTACAGTCATTATATTATGTCTACGATCCTTGGTGAATTGGCAATAAAAGTAAGGTTAGAGAGCAGATATTTATATATTGCTAGGAATTTTGCATTAAATTTTGAAATTTACACTCCGATAAGCCAAGGAATATATTAGGACAATACAGTCATAATTCAACCAGCTTAAATATTATAAGACTGAAGTTCGCAAAGAAACTAGTTAAGAAAGGACGGATTTTACAAAAAAAATAACTACGTGCTAGGGAACTTTTTGTGGAAAGCTTGTTTTGAGATGCTAAACTGATTATCTGTTTATCGATTGATTGAAACTAGACGACAGTGAATGATGATTTGACATTGGAAGACGAAGTAGATTCCCGCTTCGTCGTCGTCGTTGTTGTTTGTCTCGGCTGGCTAGCTTCCATTTGTAACCTGCAGAATTCATTCAATTGTTGTTAGAAGATTTGTAAAATAAAATTTGCAAGGAATGTCTGAGAAAATTCTGACAAACCTTCGCTCTTCTCCTTCCAAGAGCATGTGATAAGTGGCAATCTCATTGTCCAATGCGGTCTTGGTCCCCCACAAGTCCTGGTATTCCTTGATGAGAGCTTCCTTCTGTCTTCGGAGATCATCATTCTCACTCTCGAACCGAGATCGGTCCCGGGCATATGCATCTTCGTCATCCTGGATCTTCTTCTGGAGATCCCGAATCATCTGCTGATAAGAGACTCTCTCACCCTCAAGGGACGACAGTCTCTGACTAATCGTGTCCATTTTGGATTGAAGGCTACTCATCTCATCCCCTTTGTTCCCTATCGTGTCCTTCAGTCTCTTGATTTGATTCTTAAGATCTGACTCTTTGGCATTGTATAGATTCTCTACGGCCTCTTTGTTCACTTGGGCTTGTCGGTCGAATTCATCCCGCAGTTGTTGAATGTCGTGCTCAAGCATTGTTTCATATTTCTGAATTCAATTACATTATCATTGATAAAAGCTAATCAATCATGAATGTTAATAATATATATTTTGGAGCAGAAGAATCTTTCGAAACTCTCTAAGACCTTGCGGTAATTAACCTTTTGTAGCCGATTGTCCATCTCTTGAATCTCAATTTCTCTGTGTTTCTTAATATTGACGATTTCTTGCTCAAAGATTTGGCTCTTAACCGCAAACTCTTCGGCACTACCTTTCATCGCGCTGTGAAGCTCAATTTGCTTCATGGTTTGATTTTCTAGGCTGTACCGAAGCTCCTCCAGTTCCTGGATAAGTCTGGCCTTTTCATCCAAAAGGTCCTACGTAAGGTAAATTTAACAAAAGTCCAAAATTAAATCTCATTTTCCGTGATTATATAACACATTTCCGGTGAAAAAAGACCACTCTGACCATTAACGAATAATTATGCGTAAATCATCATTTGCTCATTTATCTCAAGGGCATTCGAAGCTCATACCGTATTATCCCTGGCTAACTTGTCCTTGTCATCGTGGGCTCTCATTAAATCTCCGGTTAGCTTATCAATCTGAGCTTTGGCTTGGGCAAGCTTGTTTTGCAGAATTTGGGCTTCATTTGCCTTCTTATCAAACCTGTTATTAAACAATTAGACCAGAGTTCAATGCAATGTTCATAAAATAATCATGTGTATCAGTCCTCATGTTATTTCCGTCGTCGTAGATAGAGGTAAATACAAACAGATGCGTCAGAGAGGTCATTGTTATTTGCTAAATTGGTGTTTGATATTCAAAATGAATTATTTGTTCCTTGAATAGGAATCGGTACACATACCGCGTTTTCATATCATCCATATCTTTTTGAAGTCTGAGGTTTGACATTTCCAGCTTTGCCCTGTCCTTCTCACTATCTTCCAGGATTTTTCGAACATTATCCAATTCCGTATCATATGTGATTTGAAGCCTTGAGAGTGTTTTGATTGTATTTTCCCTTTCGGCCATGAGCTGTAAAATTGTGAATTATTTATAGCCAATTAAGCTCATAAATCATCAATCCTGCTATGGGTGTCTTCTAAAACTTAATTTAGGTGTGAAACGAATAGCATTATGTGTTAAACATAAAAACAAAAGATACAATGCCTGTGTATACGAATATTCTATAGGAAGGTATTTACGTAATTTTATTCTTTGCTGATATAAGGGGATCGATTCACACACCTCTTTACTTAGTAAGGAATTCTCATCTTCCAATTCCTGTTTTCTCTGCAAAATATTTGCCAACCGGTTGTTCAGCCCAATCAATGCATTTTTCTCATCCACTCTGGACTTCATTGTAGGTGTTTTTGGTCGCTCTGCATAGAATAAATAAAAAAATTGATACATGCATTTAGATTATAATTTTATCATATCATTGTTGTATTATGTATGCAATGAGGAATCAAAAATCAAGATCAAAGACGTTTTCAGTCAACCTTGTATGTTTAAAAAAGTTTTCAATATCTAAATTTGAATGGGATCCAACTGTTTTGGATTATTTAGGCCAAAGCTTCATGGCATGGAATAACTTAATCTTCACCTTCTCATGACATTCATTCTAAATCAATTTCCCTTCTCTGTAATTTTACAACCTAGAGTTACCTTGATAAGTTGCTAATTTTAAAACACTAAATAAAGAATAAAGCATAGATAATGCAAGGATACTGTGCTCAAAGTTTTCATACACAACTCATCATTTGGATTTAAAATCTTGATAAAAGTCTATGGCCAAAAAAAATGTTGGCGAAACATCTAGTGGGAATAAAAATTGGATCCAAAATGAATGCAATGGTTGAAAAGTTTCTGAAAGAAAGACGAGAAATGGGAAGAAGCTCGCTGTCACGGTTCACCCTTCACCCTTCTCAGAACTTAATCAATCTTGCTGGAGCAGTTTGAGTTTTTAAATCTCGAGGAGGACATCAGATGCAAATTAATTCTCAGTCAGAGCAGCCACGGGTAAAATGTTAAGGTATTGCATGAGAATGAATGCGAGGATGCCGGACCTGTTTCAATATTCAAGTTAACAATCTACTGACTAACTTCATATCTAACTTAGCATAACTTCAATGTATTCAGATAGAGAAGAGGATTGGATTTTTCAAGTCGTTTTTCAGCCTGGGCTCATTACGAGTTAAACTCGGTCTATTATTTTAATCCTTATTCCAATATATAAGATGACGAGTAGGGATTTATTCACCTTCGTCTTATGTTTTATGAGTTCAGCAGCCTTTGAAACCTTTTTTAAGTTTAAAGGTTTCTCTCTCTGTGGGCAATTAGGTTTTATCCCCCTCGCATTTCTTAAGGCTTTCTGATTATGATTATCTTGAGAGGATTGGAAATGCATTGGTACCTAAAGTTGACATTTTTATGCTAAAACATACTTAAATGAGAGGATGAGACGCTCCTTGTCCTTAAATTCAATTTTTGAGCAATAAATCGAAAATTCAATTCTAAATTTCAGTATATAATTTCCTCCAATCAAAATACATTTTTTTCTCTCTCTATGTCTTAATGATAATTGCATTTCTGTCGCGCAACAAATCAGGACTACATGTTATTTTTGAAGACCTTGAATGACTAAAAACTAAACAAAAAAGAGCCATAATTTATCCCGAAACCACTTGTGGCACAAATAAATTGGGAGGGTGCATCCTGCCTGCATGTATCTACAAGTCTTTAAAACGCAGACATGCATCCTAATTGCCAGTTTGAAGACACCAAATTAAATTAAAAACCTTGGAATCATGTCCACCCAGATATTTTATTAGCTTATTTAGCCTACCTGGAGTAGGTGTTGAGGTTGAGGATCCGTACCCATTGCTACCCGGAGAGGCTGGTTCATACTTCCGGGACTTGCTTGCCATTTTCTTTGAATTATTTTATCACCAAACTTTCAACAAATTTGTGTCCAAATTCGAAAAAGTTTTGACAAAAAACTGTAAACCCCCCAGAGAGATGCGACACGTCCGCTTGTCACCAACCACCGCAGCCAACTTACAGAGCACGGTAATGAATCCTATGGAAATGCAAGTAGGAAGAAGAGGAGTCACAAAATCACTAATGACAATGTTATTTGTATGACACGGACAACGGACGCAAAGGTAGACTCAACAACAGTCAACAATAATAGTGCCTCGGCAGTGGCAATTATAGCTGATTATAATTCACAGCGGGTTTAAGCCAGATAAGGGCAAAAGCCATGTGTCCCTTAGTATATTGTGCTTTCGTATTCCGTGTAGCTATTTCTGTTGATTTATACTCTGGTTGAATAAATCGACGGAATTCCCCCTTGTGAATAATGTGCTCCTGACGCAATCAGAATCAGAGATAGGTTAATAGCTCGCTGGGAATACTACTAATGTCTAGGAGTATTATGAACAGGTGAAGAGAGGTTGTAATTATCTCCCGTAGTTGTTGTCAACTCACAGGTAAGTGTAATACTGAGGTGGAATCAGAGACTGAACCTTCCCAAAAAATCTCCCAGCCTAACCAATAAGATAAAAAAAACAACAATAGAATAGTTCAACTCTTTCTCCATTAATTTAGTTCTCCTCATGAGGCACACAAGAGTAAGTGGGGACTGGGTATCTCTCAATCAGGAATAATAATATTCTCTCTACTCTCTATCAAATTGTGGGATTAAAATACTCAAAATCTTGAAGAATCTCTGATCTGAATAACTTTGCATGTCACCTCTTCATGCTTAATGCTTCATGAGCAATAAGAATACAAGGGAACGGTATAGTTAATTATTTTAAAATGTCAAAACTCTTTTAAATCCTCAAATTCTAAGGGATTTTAAATCTAGACTATGAAAGACTTGTTAGGAGTTTAGGAGATACAGCCAGAATCTTGTGTCGAATTAACGAATGAGGGTGGGTAATGATACGCCACTGGATTATAAGTGTATTTAGACTGCAGAATGATGATGAGGATAGTGGACGTTACATACACGCGTTTTACCTCTAAATACTATGGGCTCTAGAGGTATGCACTCCCTCTTCTCTATTGCAAATTTTAAAGAGTTGGATGGAAGTTATAAAAGAGACCCTGGCCTACTTTCTTCAACGAACTGAGTGGTAAACCTGCTATACAATATTGTAATGCTAATAATATTATATGCTCACCAAAGCCAAGGGTTTAATAAATGTAATGTGAATGTAATCTATGCACAACACCTTTTTTGCCTTGCCTTGCATTACATTAGAATATGATGCTTGGAAACTGCCCCGAGCTATTAAAATACCTTTCCACTTACATAACCAAAAGTCACTCCGTTGCTCACCACCAGTAATAATATCAACAAGAGTACAGAGCTCTTCTTAGCTTGTAAAAACAACAATGTGACGTCATCTGAGTTAACAATGACATTTAAAAGTTAATAATGGCAATGTTGGATGAAGCAGGGGGGATTCGTTTAACTTTCGTTGAATCTCCAATCATTCTAAGAAGGGAATATCATTTTCCATACATGGCTTGATTTATTATTCAATACGGAAACACATACAGATATATAAGCCTAGTATTTGTTTAGGCACTTTTTTCAGGATTGGCGAGACTCTTTTTGCTACAATTTCAAAGTGTAATGTTAAATGAATATTTGAACCAGTTAAAAAAACAGTCATGTCATAAAGCGTGAGGCCAGATTTTGAGATAAGCTAGTCCTTCAATATGTTATCTGTGCATGAACTTTACAAGCATTACAGGAAGTCTGGTAAGTATCATCTCCAAACCCCAAATTCATAAAATAATATACTGAGTTAGTAACGCGTAAAATGATCGTAATTCATGATATTATTAAATGCAACGGAACTTACATATTTTTCCACGTGTGAGGACGATCTGCCTTCTTCGAATTCTGTGGGGTCATACATCAATTAATTAGCTCATATACACCAAAGTTATCATGCATATTGTACCCTCGTTTCATCAAACTATCCGTTGGATATATCATTTTAATTAATGACTATCCTAGCAGCTAAAGTTGCCTCGTGCCTGTGTTAACAAATGAGACATGCCGTTAACATATTAACATGGAAGCATCCGTGGCATTGTCATGATGCAAATACTCACAAAGGCAGATTTCTAATTCCTAAATGTAAACAATGATGGAAGGTTGAAAAAATGCTAATGTTTGGGCTTGAATAGTAATAAGGCTGTAAACAATTTAACATTGCGTTATTTAGGCTTTTATGTATCTACTAAATGGAAAAAAAGTTCAAACTGAGGATATAATATTATGACATTCCTTTGATGTTTTTATTTAAATGTTTTTGACAATCGATCCATTCAGAGAAATTAATTCCTATTTTTTATGCAACGCAAATTTTTTGCTGAACTTTTTCCTATTAATTAACAATGAAAGCGACTCACTCTACAATTTATTTTCATGTCCCTCTACATACAATTGGACTATATAAGTTATACAGGGTGTCCCAGGCCATTGTTCGAGTCTTTAAAAATCGATATTTCCAAAACTAATCGAGCGATTTTGATTTA
>JAQFYM010001873.1:0-28095 GCA_034694785.1 Agrenia bidenticulata | reverse complement strand
TGCAACGCCAATAATTTATATGGGATATCAGCCTCCCAGTCCATGGAAACGCTTTGATTTTAGTGGGGAAAGAAGTTAAACTTGCAAAAATTTTACAATAGTGACCGTATTTTCATAAATTGGCTTAGAAGCTTGAAACTTTTTATCAACCTGGCTCGGGGTATATGAAGTTGCACTTGTGAGTTTTATTCTCCTCAGCATTGGAAATTGGACGAAAATAAAAATTGAAAGAGAAAATCAATTCTTTAATTTTCTGAGCTGCTGCGTCTTCTTGTTTTTCAAATACTTGTCCTTGCTAATTTTCCCCTCTCTAGCCATCTTGGAAAGCTATATTTTTTATATTTGTTGGACATGGTCACATTTCCGCAATATATTATTATTTGCGTTTATTTTTATGAAAAAAGTTAAATAACTTACACGTGGTCAAACACACGTGCACTATCGTTACATTCGAAACACATTGGTCCTGGCTGGGCTTTCCTGTGAATTTTAAATGAACTTGATTGGGAAACTTGTATGTTTTGAGCTATGGACAAATTGAAATTGATTCAAATACCAATTTAATTGTATTTAACTAAAATAAATAAATCGTGCATTTTGATGAGTAGAAAACATGAATTTTAATGCAACTCAACATTTGAAACTTTTCAAATACATATGCCATGAAAAAAATAGATACTAAAAATGTATCTACTGAGTAATAAAAAAACAGTGGATTGCATTTGAAATCTTAGTTTTTACTGAAGCTTCAAAAATAACTATAAAAATATGTCTTTCCAACAAATATTTAGAACTGATCTATTTTCTAGTCTTCATCAATCGTTCCTTGACGACATGTCGCTTGTTGGTGTAGTCCCGACTTGGGAGTTGAAGCTGACCCCGTCGTGGGGCCACATCGGCTGAGACGGTCACATTTCCACAAGTTTCCTCAGATTCGTCCGACCCGTCAGTACAATCCCAGACTGGGATTTTCACAAATGTTTTTACTACTTAAAATACTTTGCCAATAAAAACGGGAGAAAAAAAACTAAACTTACTGCCATCAACATCACAGACGTACTCTTCCTTGATGCACTGTCCATTATCACACCTTACCTGGTAAAAAAATCAAGGGACAAGGTTCGTTAAAAAATCAAGGTGATTTAATTTTAATTAAGATAAGGTAGTTAATATTGGAGAACTTACTTCGCCGGAAGCACAGGGGCAGTCAACTTCATCAGAGCTGTTCAAAGATTTTGGATTTATTTTTTAAAATTCATGCTCATAATATAATTTCCATAATATTATCAAAGTTTTCATACCCATCAAGACAGTCAGAGAATTTGTCGCACACCCAGAAGTCTGGAATGCAAGTACCGCTGCCGCAGATAAACTGTGAGGTAATTTTTTGTTAGATTTTTTAAACACTTTAAAATCAAAATTGAAATACAAACTCAGTCACAAGTAGTAAGTAGTACTTACATCGCTGTCGTTACAATAAGAACATCCGACCTCATCTGACCTATTCATAATAAAATTTACATTCATAAATAACCCCGAAAAAGGCGTGTACATAATTTTAAAAAACATTTTTCAAAACTGGGGGCTCTTTACTCGTCTCCGCAATCATTGTCGTAGTCGCATACTGTAAAAAAAATTCAACTAACTTTAATTATCGCAATAATTACCAATGGAACTGAAATGAGCTAATTTTAACATCACAGAAGTCATAAACGACACTGTTTTTTAAACTCCCTAATAAGTACTAATAAGTTACCATAATTTGCCGGAATGCAATTCCCGTTGGCGCAGGTGAACTGTAGGAAATCAAATTTCAGTAAGTTAACTACATAATTAAACGTGGTAATATTTATTAAATAAATTGTCAGAATGTAACCTGGTTTGGATTACATTCCTGGGCTGCTACTGTGGCCACGAGGGCGGCGAGAATAATCAAAACCTTCATTTTCGGATTTTTTTTCTCTCGGGTATTCTACACAAAGGTTGGGAAACGTATACTAAAAACTGAATGTCTGCTTTTGCATTTATACTCGTTTCATCCATCAAGGTTTTATTGTATATCAAACGAACACGTGCAACGAGGTTTATTTTACAAATTATTTTGTTACCATACGATTAGTCAATCATAATCAATCAAATTCTGGACATTTCATGGTGGAATTTGGAACGATGGTGGTCGGCAGATTAAAATTACACCTTCGTTGTTCTGGAGCTTTTTCAAAACCTATCATTCTTTATGAATATGAAAATATGAACAATGGTGACTGGGCAGTAGGGCTCAAAGTTTTTTTGTCCAGCATTTCCATTTATGTAACAGATAACATTGACAAAAGAGGCTTTTGAGGGACTTTGCAGATAGGGTCAACCTATTGTGTCCACGTGGAATGAGAAAAGCGGCTCTCTGTTGTTATAAAGACATTTTCAAACCACCACTGATCTAAAGGTTGTAAATTTTTAAATGACAGACTTGGCCGGAAGCACAGGGGCAATCTACTTCATCTGAGCTGTTGAAAGATTTTGACTCATTCTAAAATTCATACTCACACCGATTCCCAAATAGTATTAGTAAGCTTTTCATACCCGTCACTGCAGTCAGAGATGCCATTGCACTTCCAGAAATTTGGAAGGCCAACGTGCAAACGGCATTGGGTCAGGTGAACTGTTGGGAGTTTATAGTGGAGATATTTTTAAATGCAAAGTTGACATTTAAAATGAATCAAGACTCACATGGAAGCTGTCGTGGCAGTAATAGCAATCCATCTCATCAGAGCTGTTCAAATTCATTTTAATAATGCATAAAAAAAACGAAAAACTCAATTTTTCAATTTCAAATTTCCAAAAATTCTTAGATTTTAATAAAAGTCGAAACCTCTCTTTTTGTATTTATACTCGACTCCTTAAAAGTGACCAATGCACTCCAAGGTCATGTAATGTCACTGAGTAGTATGATGATCTTTATCAATGAATTTGGAACAGTGCCCGTGTTGGTCAATCTCTCTGACATTTGAGATGTTTATCACAATGTCGCATTGTGACACTCTCAACAAGACGGACAATGAGAGGCTTATCACATGATAATCCCTGGAATTAAACATGAATCTGAAGATTTCATTCAATCGATTTGACATATGGAAAGTTTTAATTATCCAGGCTTGGATTTTGTTGTGATTTTTGTTGAAAAAAAATTCACTGGGATCGTATGGAGATTGAGTACAAGGAAATTGAGGGGCCGTGGGCCCAAAGACTTTTGTCTTTTCAGAACAAAAAGGTGTACCCGGAAGTATTTGGTCAATTCGGTCCGGACAACTGCTTCCTCCCACACTTTTTCTCCCGGCATTACAAAACCATCGATGAGTTTCCCGTTCGGGAGGATGACTTGTGGATTTGCTCTTTCATCAAAGCGGGTAGACAAATCCTTCATCCATTATACTTCACCCTCACCTCAACTTTTTTGAAATCTCCGAAAAAAAAAATCAAAGTATTAATCGAAAACGATTATTTTGAAAAATTAATCATTTTCAAACTTGATTAATTGAGATCAAGTAAATTTAAAATGTTTAAAGAAAGGTTTCCAAGTTATTCTCATTTAAAGGTACAACTTGGACCAAAGAAATGGCTTGGCTCTTACTTCACAACCTGGACTACGAAGCAGCCATGGTAAACTCTTACACCCGAGTCCCCTACTTAGAGTACTAGCCTCCTACAATACCAAACAAACTTAGACGATAATTTTGAATGCGTTCTACAATGAAATATAATTTCAACAGATTCGATGCCACATGGAGCGTCAACTCGATCAGCGAAAAAATCAAGGAAGACCCCTCAAAGCCGAGCACAATGGAAATAGCCACAGACCTTAAGTCCCCAAGGACCATCCAATCTCATCTCCCTTGGACTCTCCTTCCCCGACAAATCCGACAGTTCAAAAAGAAACCGAAAATGATCTACGTGGCCAGGAACCCAAAGGACGTCTGCGTCTCCTTCTACCACCACAGGGTACTTATCGAAGGCTACTTGGGAACTATCGACCAGTTTGTCGATGAGTTTACTGCTGACCTTGGTAAGCTAACATATGTACTATAGTTTCTAAACCTGCCATCTCATCGAATCTCTCTCCATAGCTTTGTATGCCCCGTACTGGACACATGTCAAGGCTTTCTGGGACCTTCGGGACGAGCCGAATGTTCTTTTCATTACATTCGAAGAGCTCAAAAAGGTACGGTTTCAAATGCTTTGAAGTTTAGTTTGAAATATTTAAATCCATCGAATCTTTCAGGACTTGTCGGGGGTTGTGGAGAAAACGGCACAGTTCTTGGGCAAGTCAATTTCCTTGACTGAGAAGGAGAGGCTACTCCGGCACCTTAGCTTTGAAAGCATGAAGGTCAACCCGTTTATAAATCTGGACGAAGTGACTCAACTTTTGACCGAAATTCATGGAGTTGCCCGCAAAACTCATTTCATGCGGAAAGGGGAGGTTGGGTCTTGGAAGGCGGAGCTTTCTGTGGACTCTGTCAAGAAATTGGATGGTTGGATTTTGAAAAATAGAATCCCAGGCCTTTGGGATGATTTGTTTGACTAACTTATAATTGCTCACTCGATCTTCTTTAAATTTCAATTTGAGTTATAATTATTCGGGGTCATTACGAGGTCATCTCAAAACCCATCGTATCATCGTATCTTGAAGCAACGATTTTTCAAGACTACAAAATTAAAGATTTCGAAATATTTGCAGAAACAGATTTTTCAAAAATATTTTTTGAAAAAGTATGAAGAAAAAAAAATTGGAAATGAAGCCTTCAGCTCAAAGAGGCAGATACTAAAGGGTCACACCGTTTCATTGCTACTCCAAATAAAACATAAACAAATAAATATAATCAATAAAAAACTCATCAGTTGATAATGTCAAATAGATTTTGCATATTAAAGTTAAATTCAATTTGAATTGGTAAACAGCTCCTTATTGACCTTACAAAAGTGGTATTTAAAATACAATTTAAGGTCCACTTTATATAAAATTGGCTACTGTGTGCCACGTCGTCACTCAATAAAAAATAATCGATAATCACATTACGATAATAACTTTTATATAAATTCCCTCGACTCCTAAGAGAGGCACCTCGAGCCTGGAGGCTCCAGGTTGGGCCAAGTTAGTTATGACATGAGACTCTACTTGTCTACATTTTTTACAAGTTTTTTGTAAGCCTCGCCTTCAAGGCTGAAACTCCCAGCGCAAACAATCATGCATACATAGTCATGCATAATCATACTTAGTTTCCCTATCATTTATTCATCCCTTTTTGGGGGCCGTGCACAGATCCGTTTACCATGGAGGGGGAAGGGGGTAAAATCCCTAATCTCTTTTCAATAACTTTACTACATAAGGGATCTAGTTTGGAGGGATGCAGTACTTCAAGTTTAATTGTCGATGGGATAAGTGAATAGGCCTTGTTGTCGGAGCTCATAGTATTTAATTGGAATAGCGGCCAGGGATAATACAAATAAGGCTTAGGTAATACTTAATAAGTGACAGTTGTTCACAAAACTCTTCACAGTTTGAGGGTGACAGTCCAAGAGGAAATAACTTTGAGGAAAGATGGAATTCGTCAACTTCCCCGATGGAAATAAAATGCCGATTGTAGGCTTGGGTAATTTTATTTAGAATTTAATATTAAAAGGGAAAAACAGAGGTGGTACGATATAAATTAAACTCAGGAATTATCAAGAATTCCTTGGAGCGTTTCACTTTGTTGCCCTTTTGACATTTAACTTTGACCTCTCTCTCTCTCAAGGCACCTGGCTGGCCAATAATGAGCAAGAGTTTACTCAAGCCTTGGAATCCGCCCTGGAAGCCGGCTATCGGCATTTTGACACGGCCTACGTCTACCGAAATGAACAGGTCCTTGGGCAAGTTTTAAAGGAATGGATTGAAGCTGGAAAAGGGACTCGAGAGGAACTCTTTATAACCACCAAGGTATGCTCATCCCTTACGAATTAAAAATAATAATTTAATGCCGTGAAAAAATTTTTATGTGATTTTTTTGTAATTTCCAGGTTCCTCTTTTCGGTAAGTTTTTTAAAAATTTAGAAATGGAATTTTTAATCTCTGATTTGTTTTAAAAAAAAGGAAATTGCGAGGAATTGGCAAATTTCTTCCTTGAAAAATCTCTCACCGCTCTCCAACTTGACTACATCGACTTGTACCTCATCCATTCCCCCTTCGGAGTTAAATACTCGAAAGCCACTGGAATGTTCCAGCTGGAAGATGGGAAAGTGATTTACGAAGAGTCCACAACTCTCGAGGACTTGTGGAAGGTCATGGAGGGCTTCGTTGATGCTGGCAAGGTCAAGTCCATCGGCATATCCAATTTCGACGAGAATCAAATAGAAAGAATTGTAAAGGTGGCCAGGATTCAGCCGGCTTGTTTGCAGGTTTGTGCCCGCCTTGATTTTAGGGTTTCGAAATTCCATTTTTGAATTATTTTTTGAAATTTTTTAAAAACATGATTTCAAAATGTGTAGGTTGAACTCCATGCGTACCTACAACAAAAGTCTTTGAGGGCCCTGTGCACCAAACTTGGTATTGCTGCTGTGGGTTACTCTCCCTTGGGATCTCCAGGGAGGAAAGATTTTTATGGAAAGATTGGATTGTAAGAGACGTCGATTTTAATTAATATTTAGAAGCCAAGCTAAGGCTAATTAAAAATATTTTAGGAGCTTCGAACCAACAAACATGCTCACCAATTCAGTTGTGACCGAAATCGCATCGAAAAATGGCAAGTCCGCTGCCCAAATTCTCCTCAGATTCCTCGTCCAACAAGGGGTCACTGTAATCCCCAAAAGTACCAGCGAAACAAGGCTTAAAGAAAATTTCCAGGTCTTTTTTTCTTCAGAAATTCAACTTTGAATTTAAAAAATTCTTAAAACTCCAATTAAAATTTCATTTAGATTCTGGACTTTGAATTGAGTAGTGAGGACATGGAAGCGTTAGAAGGACTTGACCAAGGGGACGGTGGACGGACTGTGATTTTTGATTTCATCCCGGGGTAATTAATTAATTTTTAAATATTTCGAAATTATTTTATATTTTATAGATTTATATATTTTATATTTTAAATCTTGCTTAGAATCTATGAGCACCCAGAGTTTCCGACCAATATCAAAAGGTCTTTGGAGCTACGAGGGAATTGAAATGTTGTCAGCAACGGAATATCAGATCTCAATTATTAAGCAATTATTGATTGTATTAAAAATCTTGTAGTTGATTGTGAACCTAGTGTAGTTTGAAATTAAATAAGAATCATTAAATGTCCAATAAAGTTTCAAATCCTTCTGTCCAAATCTTCCTACGTGCATTTCATCACGAATCAGAGAAAATTAAACAAAGACAATCTCTAAAAGTTAACCTTCCAATTAACTAATCACCTTTGTCATAATTATTTCCACATATCTAATCTGTTTTGTTCAACTTGAAATCATCAAATCAATTCATTTATTTTCATTCATTCCAAAAAAATCCTCCGCATCCTCCAACCTACTTCATAATCAGATTAATTTAATTATTGATGGGTAACTAAAATCGATTGTCAAGGATTGATTGATTTTACGTGAATTTAATTTCAGAAACTTTTTTAAACAACTTTTGGTCGATAATTCGATCATTTTAAATTATTAAATGGCAGTCTCGGTGATCTTATCTATATTAGCAATTTTACTAACAGCCCTCTGGCATTTCTTTCACTCCAAGCCTAAGAACTTCCCTCCGGGTAAGGGTTTCAAAAATCGGTCATCCTAAACTATAACTGATGACAATTTCATCATAATAATTTTCAGGACCACCACGTTTCCCTATTGTTGGGAGCTTCCCTTTTGTGGGTAACCCTCCGCATGAGGGACTCCGGAAACTGCGTGGGAAATATGGAAACATCTTTGGACTTTATTGTGGGAACTATCCGTAATACCCGGGATTTGTATTTATTCATAAATTATTATCGAGGCACTGAAACAAGATTATTAAAAAGTTTATGAATGGATTCAGAGCTATTGTGTTGAGTGATCTCAAACTGATCAAAGAGGCTTTCAAAGATGACAGGATATCAGCTCGTCCTCCACTACGACCATTTTTAGAAAGGAGTTGGGGCTCTAGGAAAGGTCAGATTTCTTACCATCAAATTCTCAACGAGTTTTCGAACCTATAAAAATATGCTGACAAAATTTAGGTTTGATATTTGGAAGTGGAGAGGAATGGGCTGAGCAACGAAAGTTTGCCGTCACTGCTTTTCGAAGCCTGGGATTCGGAACTAGTCGAATCGAGAAAGCGATTTTAGATGAGGTCATCCAACTCACCGAAACATTAAAGTACGAAAAATGTCAGTTCAATTCGAAATACCCGATCAATTTTCATGACATTTCGGTGGTAGGCTAGAGGTGGGTGTGCCAATTTCAGTAAATCACCATTTTCACGTGGCCATCGTCAACACACTCTGGCATATTGTAGCTGGAAGCCGTTTCGAATATGATGACCCCGATTTGAAAAGACTCATCCAAATGACCAGTCACGTAGTTCGATTTCGGTAAGTGGAGCCAATGAATATGTCCTTACTTGATGATATAACCATACCGGCTTTTCTGGCATCCCTCGCAGATCTTTAGACTCTGACAGTTTGATGCCAATGATACTTTTTTTCATTCCCTGGTTGACGAAACTAGCTCCGGGGGTGTCAGGCTGGAATAAATTTACATCCAGTTTCCCAGCTATTTTCCCAGTCCTAGGGAAATACATTGAGGAACACAAGAAGGAGTTTGATCCTAAAAATCCAAGGGACTTCATTGACCTGTATCTTCAAAAAATGTACACCTCTTCGGATCCAAGCTCCAGTTTTTTTAAAGAGGGCGGAGGTAACGGATTTTTTTACTTTGAAGTTCCCAAAACTGTCAAATACGAGTTTTAAAATTTAATTGAGTTCCTTTGAAATTGTTTTTAAACAAGAGAAATCCTTGCTTATTGTTCTCCTGGACGTTTTTGTTGCTGGAGGAGAGACTGCTAGTAGTAACCTTACGTGGGGATTCCTTTTTCTCGCATCGTATCCAGAAATTCAGGACAAAATCCATAAAGAACTGGATACCGTTGTTGGGCGAAACCGGCTTCCTTCAGTAGACGATAGAACAAGGTTTAGTTATCAATTTTTAAGAAATGAAGCCTGTAAAAATGTGCCCGGTTGGGGGACTAAACGTAGATTTTGGAAATTCCAGAATGCCATACCTTGAGGGCTTTATCAACGAAGTACTAAGAATGGTGACGATTGGGGCATTGTCCATATTCCATTCCACATCAGAAAAAATCCCAGACTTCCACGGATTCACATTGCCAAAGGATTGCATTGTGTTTGGCAACTTTTGGGAAGTCCACCATGACCCCGAGGTTTGGGGTGACCCACAGAACTTTAGACCTGAGAGATTTTTAGACCCTTTGAAGGATGATCCCAAGGTGCATGTGTTCTCTACAGGTATGGGTGTGAGATTTTGAATCTCTGTTTAATTTTTCAAATTTGAATGCAAATAAAATCGTTCTCCAGGAAAAAGAATTTGTCCAGGAGAATATTTTGCAAGGGACGAACTGTTTCTATTTACTGCAGGCCTTCTTCAAAAATTTTCGGTGGAAAAGGATCCGCATTCCCCACCGCCTTGCTTAGACCCGATCCAAGCTGCCGTACTGAGATCTCATGCTTCTAAAGTAATATTACAGACGAGGACATGAGCATTATGAGCAATAACATTTAAATGTTCAGTAATGTTGTAAATAAAGTATAAATTATCAGTTAATTGAGTTAATATTAATAGAAATGTTCAGTTAATTAAATTTAGCTTGGAGTCGTATTTATCAACTTGCCCCAAAATATTAAAAGCCGGTAAAAGGGTGGTAGAGTCATTTCAAATTTCACGTTTTGGAGGTCTCCCCAAGCACCAAGTTCTCGAGATTTATTCCGGAAGAAGAGCACCCACGGGAGTTTAATTTTTTTTTAATTGCTGAAAGATAATCTTGAACAATCACGGTTAGTACTTTGAGAAAGTACAAATCCAATTTAATCTATTTAAATTCAAAGAGTTTAGGAGAGGCGTCAGTTGGAGATATCCCGGAAACACTTGGCACTTTTATAGGACAGGTTGAAAAGGTGAAAGGGAGATTCAGGATGAGTTCGCCGAATGGATACGGATTTCGAGAAGTTTTGATCGATCAGCCTTTTGCAGGGAAATGGATGGAAGTGGATATGAATTTGGGTTGGTTATTATTGATTAATAAACTATTTATAAGAAGGACAAAGGATAGACAATAGAATAATTCGACGACTTGAACAACACTTGCTTGTCGTTTTTTGTGTTTGCACCTACAGGTGGAGGCCACAGCACATTTCAAGGTACAAAGTTTTCAGACTTTGCTGGGGGATTCTCTTACAAAAATGGCTCTGGGGGGAAGCAGATTGTGCAAAATCGATGTATTTACTGGTGAGTTGAAATTGTACAGGGTGGTCATTGAGAAAATACTTATATTTTTTGTCTATTCTGTAGGCGAACGCTTAACGACACCCTTGAACTTACCGAAATGTCCATGGACTACAATCTTGTAGATAATCAAGTCAGCGCCAAGAAATATATTATACTCCAGATTTATCACCTACTGTGTGGTTCGAATGATTATTCTTTATGTTTTATTGGTAGGTCCGATATATCTTCCAAGACTCCCCCATCGTTGGTCCAATAACGATTCAAGAGACAGAATTTTGTGTCATTATATTGGTGGCAACAGTTACATCAGTCAATAGATTTATTTTTACTCACCCTAAACGTGTTCAAGAGGTGAACGAAAAAAATTGATTTTGTATTTACAATTTATATTTAGGTAGTTGATTTTAAATTCTGACTCGATCTTTTTCGATTGTAGATGCCATCAGAAAAAAATTCGTTGGATAGTAATAAGCCCTCAATCTTCTACCAAGTGTGTAATAAGCCTCAAATGAACTTTAGAAGCTTCAATTTGTATGAACATACTATAAGTAAGTCACCAATGATTGAAAGATTTTAAACAAGGAATTATCAACTAATCTCTGTATTTCATCGGTTTGTGCAGATATACCGGTCCCATTGAGTGCAGCTTGTTACTTTATCGAACGAGGTCCGTCTTACAGTCAGGATTTTCAATTAACTCCAAATGCCAACTCTTATGGAGAGTGTGTATTCGCTTTCTCTTTTGAAAGTGGCAGTATTCACGTGTACAAAGTCTCAAGAGAAGAAACTTTGTTGATGTATGATCTCCGACAGGCCAACATGTTTGCAAGATTTTTATCAGGATTTACTCCGTCCATATTGAGGTGAGGATTGTCACATATGATTTATAAAGTACGGAGTTTACATAAAAACAGTTCAAGCTGGCAAAAAATTTGTGATTTCAGGAGTTCTACTACGTCTTCAGATGCAGTTGTTGGGCTGAGCTTTTTCACTGCTAAGTTAGATCGGAATAAATCCCTGCAGTTAGTCACTTTGTCGATGAACGGTCAACTTCGTTTGTGGAATTGTAGTAACTTAGACACGTTTTCGGAGTGGACGGCATTTCATTGTGGCGTCGTTGATAAGCGATTTGCGATCGACAGTTATACGGGTAATAACAACGATAATCGTTCAATTAGTTCTTGGTGAAAGTGAAAGGTGAAACTGAATTTATTGATCAGTGTGAATTATAATTGGATGCATACAGATTCTGGTATGCTTTTACGCAAAAATCAAGACTATGGACTCAACGAGATGCCCTTTTTCGTCATTTTTATCCCAGGAAATAGTTTTAAAATCTACCAGGTGGAGAAAAATGTCACAGATGTTAACCTCGGTGGAAACGCTTTAGCTCCAGTCAGCTTCGGGCTTCGAGAGACAACAAAGATTTGCGTTACAGTAAGAATTAAATTCATTAGTATTATCCAACTAAATTTTGTAAGTCGTATTCCTTGTGGTCTCCGTTAATTTAAATGTGTCTTCCTTAGGAACACGATGTTATGGATTTTACTGTGACATCAGAATATCTGTTCTTACTTGTGAGCAATCCAGAAGAGGAAACCGAATGGGAGATAAAATCTTATCATCTAACTGACTACTCCAGTCCAAGATTTAATTTGGCCCTGTTGGAGCCTCTTCCCATCTCCGACGTTCCCATGTTCCCACCTTCCGTTGAACCGAAGGAGTTTTACATGGACCTTGTGTTTAACAAGAGTTCTTTCAGTGCTCAGACAATCATAAAGGCGTTGACTGTAAGAGAAACTTAATGATCTATACTTAAATATGAGTTTTAAATTGGAAATGCAATGCCAATTTTCCCTTTAAAGATGCACCGGAAAGATGAAGATGAAGCCATTAAAGATAAAGACTGGGACTCTTTGAAAATTACTGCCATGAATATGATTGATCGGGAAATTGGACTAGCAACGTCTAATTCTGACTTTGACATCTCAGACGATGAATACACGGAGCTGAGTTTGAGATTCTGGCTTATGTTTTATAATAGTTGTGTTGAATATCACATTGTAAGTTGTCAAAAAATAAGGAACAAGTTTATTTGGTGTTGCTACTTAAGTGTAAAATGTATTGTCTTATTCCAGCACACGGTGAAGCCATTGGGACTATTTTACGAGTCCAACACTAAAATGGTTTGCATCGTTAAAAAGAGCAGAATTTCCTTCTTGAGACCGACTGATTTTCTCGAGACTATGTACTATTACCCGCATTGTGTCCCCCTGTCAGAAACTATTGACGCTGGAGGTATTTTTTTTAATAGAATAATTTTGTAGAGGTGTAGAGGGTTTGATGTAAATATTGTAATATGGATTTACTACTCCCTTACTTAGATGACCGACGCTTCCAGATGTACCTTGTAATGAAGTACCTCGAGGTGCTAGATATCGTAGAGTCCACCATTGATGAAGGACACAAATTAAAACTTGAGAAGCGTCTTCGTGAGTGCCACGTAACTTTGGAAGAAGCTTGCAAAGAAGTAGCTAACAGTTTGACAGCTACCGATTCTCATACGTTGGTCTTGGTATAAAAAATAATTTTATACCACTCTATATTTAATCTTAACTTCACGTGTATCAATTCTGACTCAACTCTATAATTATAGGAAAACCGGAACTTTATCGTGATGCTGGCTTCGAAACTAAAGGATCTTGGAGAAAATGGTTACCATGCAATGCAACAGACACTTTCGCTAATATCAAATTGGGACGGGGAAGGAGATTTTTTGAATCCCCAGGAAGACGACGAAATGGATATAGCTGTCCCACAAGTGTCTGAGTATTTTATGGCAAGTCGTGTTGGGGCTCATTTAACTTTTAGAATTTTGAAACAGTTGATGCAGCATAGGTAAGTCCATTAATTTAATAATTGAACCCAAATAATACCAAGTTAAGAAATGTCAACTTAATGTAATACTATTTTTGTTATGTTGCATAGATTTATGATAGCACGAAATTCGATGCTTCTTCAGGCCGTAATTGTAAGCCGCTTCTCACAAAACAATGAAGATGAAGGTATCCATATGTTGGCATCCTGGGACGATCGGGCAGACGCATTGTCGGCAACAACCAACTATTTCGCTGTTCTACAACTTTCTGAAGACACCATTGAACCTGTTTGCTCGTTCAATAAGTGAGTTTAACCAAAAGTTCCCAGTATAAGATATTAATTGTTTCTGCTAAATCGATGTATATATTTATGTATTTTGGCACGAAAGGGAACGAGGTGTGAAAATTGCAAACATTCTGAAGATTTCCACTGCCGACCATTTGAAACCAGAAACCTTCATGGATCTTAACTGGCCAATGAAAGTAATTGAAAGTTATTGCTTGTCCCAAATTGGAGGATTGGCGATTAGAAGTCGTGTTAGTAGTAGTAAAAGATCAAGCATTCTAGCATATGTTGAAGCAGCTGGTCGTTCAATGTAAGCAAAATTCGCATAGAAAATAGTATGATTGTATGTTCACCGTTTTATTTATTGATTTGTATTTCATCAACTTTAGATGGACTAATGAATTGACCTACATGCCACATCCATTTGAAGATTTTTTAATCGCTTCTTGCCAGTATGCAATTCTTCTTAAGTACGCCAACTACTTGATAAGTTACTTAACAAATGCGAAAACTCCCATAAGTGAGATATGATTTCAGATGATTTTGCGTCTCCTGAATATTTAAAATTTATTGTTTTTATCTTTGGCAGAAAAATTCTACCTTGGATTGTCGAATTTATGTCTTGAAGAACAAGACATTGGCCTGGGACATTTCCGTTCAATTTCCCTCCGGGAAGCCTCAGATGATCCATATTTCTGCCTTAAAGTACTGGAAATGCCTCCGACCCATGAAACCGGATATGCAGTGTCATTTCATTCTTATTACGTGAAGATTATCAGCATTTTCCAGATATTTGAGCTCATACCTGCAGTCCTGCAGTTGGCAGACGATGGTCATAAAGCTGCAGATAATGACAACACTAGAACTAGAATGTGTTCGCTGGCATTTAAATCAGCAATTAATTTGGAAGATTATGATGCAGCTTATAAATATATTATGTTAATGCCAAGCCAGGACATAACAGACCGGAAGAATGAACGGAAGGAGAAATTGGCTTCTTTGAGAATGTTTGTGAGCAAAATCTTGCAGCGAGGAGAGGTGGAGGTTTTGATCAGTTTGAATTTTAATGAAATGTTCAACAAGACTTCTAGTGTACGAGAGCAAGTCGAGGAAATTCTGTTTGCACAGGCAAATCTCTCTGACCCCTTAAAAAAAGATGGCATTTACCAAATGCTATACCTCTATCATCTTTCGAAAGAGAATTATCACAAAGGTAAAATCGCATGTGACAAAAATTTGGCTCTGTGGAATTGTTTGCAAAATTTTCTTTTACACCTAATTATCTATTATCGTTCAATTACAGCTGCAGCCACCATGTTCTACCGCGCGATGAGAATCGCTGAAAAGGGAGAAGGACTGGAAGCGCTTAAAGCTCAACGAGATTCCTATTTAGATGTGATAACTTGTTTAAGCCTAGTGGAGATGAAGAACTTTCGATTTGTGATACAAAAGACGGGTGTTGTCCCCCGGAAGCCTGAACCAGAGACATGTTTTGATGGATCTGAGGTATTTAAAATCACGTGTGTAAAATCCCATGAAAATTAATTTATAGGAAGATATCAGTGAAAGTAATTTGTAATCTAGGTGCCGGTCTTTAGCGAGGAGCACTCAGTCGTGGTGAGGAAGTATTCTGATGTACAGAGGGAGCTTGAATTGATTTGCATGCTTTTGAAACTTTCCAACAAGTTTGTTCCAAGTCCCATCAAAGTCTTTGGTATGAAAAAACTTCTATTTCCAGTCTAGAGATTTTTTAGTCGACAGATTTCGGCATCATAGCACCCATTTTATTTCTTTATTTCTAACTTTATTTCTAATACTAATTACATAGAATTTGGAAGACGGGCGGAGCAAGCAGTGGAATCCTTGACCTTAAATCATTACTATGATGATGCGATAAAGCTCGCTGGGTTATGGGACATTTCAATAATTCCCGTTATTACCACATTCGCGGATGTCTGCTGTAATTTGGTCTACAATATTCTCCCAGAAAGCAACGATCCAGCTGAATACATCAGAGACAATGATATCTCCGGTAAGAGATGTTGGAAATTCTCGTTTTGGTTCTTGACTTAGTATTTCTTTTTGTCTCCTAGTCTCCTCATGGTTCTTTTGGATGTATGAAATAATATTCTTATATTTCGTATTTTCAGAATTACCTAACAGTAATACCGGAGTAATTGAAATTGCCTTCAGAATGATGGAAAGTTATATAAAGAAATATGAAAAGCCAGTGGAATCCACATTGCACGAGCAAACTGTTCTAAAGTTTCTTGCTGCCAATATAGAGCTTCCTCAGTGGCTGATAGCATCTTACAAGGTGGGTTGAAATTTTTACAGATATTGAGCAGCTAGTTACACTTGTGGCAGATTGCATTTTAATTTGTATTTTTCAATAGAAACGTAACTCGGCCCAACTACTTCGCTGTTACATTCGATATGGGGACTGGGATGATGCGACTCAGCTAGCAGTAAAAGTTATTGATGCCACACTAGGCCGGAGAACGTGCGAAGAATTTGACCAGACGATAAAGAAAATTTCGGCTTATGATCCGGTAGAGCCGGTTATTCCCTACACGGACATAAACCGATTGGCAGGAGAGATGAAGGCGAGAATATCCGAATCCCCAGAGCTACAAGATGTAAGTTTTTCTTTAAATCAATTAAGAGCATAAAAGTGTTAACCTAATCCGTTTTTGTTCAAATATCTTGTTCTGATTTAGCTTTACGACTTGCTCAAGGAGAGAATAAATTTGTTCTGTGACCGAGTACTCGAATGTACGAATGAGCGAACGGCCATGTTCGGTCAGAGAATGGAGCTGTGATTCCATGAAATGGGATTGCTCCGAAGTTTGTTTTTTTCTCTTATAATTGGGCTTGGGTGTTTATGTGAATGAATATCTGCTGGGGCTGCTGTAGCCAAGTTCCAAGTTTTATTTTTTTGTATCTCCGCAGTCAATCAAGTTTTGGAGCTGTATTAATTAAGTAATGATGACGTCAAGAATGATTAATTTAAGTGTTTGCACACAACTGGCGTTTCTGAGCATTTGTTAATTTATAATTTATTGCTAATCATTAGGTTTCCCGGATTAATTTTTTTTGAACAATTTAATTTTCTTCAATATCATCTGTCATCTTTTATTCTTTAGGCTAACAAGAAAAGTTAACTTGTAAGGTATGATAAATAAATGGAAAATACAATATTCAAATCTAAAAAAAAAACGTATGAATTTTAATTTTAAATGTAGAGTTAATTCAACTCTACCTTTAAAATTCAAACTAGGTTGAAGCATTTGGCTGAATAAAACCCACACCGACGGTTATTCCTAATTAATTGTTTTATTTGACTTGACCTCAAGTAACCCTAAAATATTAATTATAATTGTTAATCCGTTATTGCCCCTAGGAAGGTGCTCGGTGTCTTCTAGAACAGGGAAAGTGGAAATCATTCAAAACTGGGAATACGTAAATGTTCGCAAAGAGAAACTTATTCGGCAATTGTGCCAGTTTTTTTAAATTAAAAAACATTTATCGTTTTTAATTAATTTTTTAAAATTAATTGATGATTAACCATTAATAAAATATTTCTTTCAACTAGTACCTGACACGGCTGACACCTGAGAAGCTTTACTACGTACAGACTTTAATTTTACTCTTTTTACACCGAAAACGTTATTGCAGATATAGCAGGTACTTAAAGTTTAAAACTGGGCCCTTAAAATAAAATTAAACTCCTTTAATAATTTAATTGTGTTTCAAACAACTGCAGGTTACACCCCAATTACTTACAATGTCGAGGAACACGACTCCCTCAATCCTGGCCTCACTAACAGCCTACGACTCTTCGGGGGACGAAGCAGAAGAAGAAGAAGAAGAAGCTGTAGACGAAGACGATGAACCCAAAAAAGGTCAAGGTCAAGTCACAGTCCTCTTCCACCCTCCGCCTTCAGAATCTTCATCCTCCCTGCAAAACCCACCTTCCCTTGCCCAGCAGTATGACGATGAGGAGAACTTTGAGTACGAAAGGCCTCAACAAGTCATCGACGAGGAGGAGCTTGAGGACATGAAAGAAATCGACATTGACCCCGCTGAGCCACAGTCGAGGGAAGGTGGAACGGAGAATGGTACTGCTGGTGGTGACCATGATGGCAACGATATTGATGAGACTGAAACTGCGGACAGTTCCTCGACAAAGAAGAGGAAAGTCCAGCTGCCTCCAGAACCGGAGGGGGCATGTTCCCCCGACTTGCAGAGTAAATTTGCCAGGCTCTATGGGATGAAAATGAGATCCAAGTCCAGTGTGAGTGAGCAGATTCAACGGAGAAAGGACCTCCGTAATCCAAGTATTTATGAGAAGCTGATCATTGTATGCAATATCGATGAGCATGGAACTAACTTCCCTGATCCTCCAAAATGGGACCCTTCCTCTTATTACGATGTGCTGGATAAAGTTCAGAGGTAGAATATTTTAAATACTTTTTCTGTTTTAAACTCAGAAGCTTAAGAGGGACTGGGAATATTTAGAGATGAGATGGAAAGACGGATGAAGGAGAAAAAGGCCAAGGAGACCGTCAAAGTTGACTTTGTCACGGGGACGGCTGCCAAGAAACCTGAGCCGCCGAAACCCCCTTCGGCCTACATCCGAGCATTTGGTAGCTTAGCATTTAAAAACTAGTGTTTATATGAATTAAGTGTATAGGAAATTAAAATCTATTTTTCACCTAACTTGTGACAGCATTTATTCAATTTGCTTTACATTGCAAATTGCAATCAGCGAGATGATAGAAAAGAAATGTGTTGTTAGATAGATAAAGATAATACAGAATTACGGAATAATTGACTTTCTCTTATACGCCCTTGTCTTGGAGTGTAAAATTTCTGTGAATAAGTGGTTTCTTCAGTTTCTTCTCTCATGCTTCAAGCATCCCACGTTTCCAAGAAAGATTTTGTTACTCCAGTCATAATTGTCAAATTTTTCCCGAGTCTAGGAACAAAAAAAACACTATGAAGGGCTAACCATAAACTTTGGATAAATGAGCAAGATTGTAAAATCATTACTTTGAGAATCCTTCGGTTATCCCACTGACTTTGTCACTGGGACAGACAACGGAACAAACATAATTTTCATAGAACAAAGGCCGAAAGTATTTATCTGCGATTGGATGCATGTCTTCCATTTTGACGGCTGATATTTTTTCGATCATATCTCTGAAAACATTTAAATGGATATATTCTGATCTATATTTGGTACACTCCAGAACTTTGTGCAAAACATACCTTGTGTATCCCTCAGGCACACTCCGATAATATGAGCATAGAGATGTCGAAGCCAGAGCTAAAGGAGTTTTCTCACCCTCGATATATTCAAAAATGAGAGAACTCTTGGCTGATGTCAGGAGCTCATCACTCCATTCACTAACACCGTTTAAATGATCGACGACGATGTCTTTAGCAGCCTTGTAAGCTCCTACTAAATCAGTGCATCGGTACAGATTAAAGTAAATGAGGCCTTCGTTGCACCTAGTATCCATGTAAAAGTCGTATGCGTATCCAGCGCCGCGAATTCCACGATAGAAAGGCCCCTTAAAAATCATAGAGTATCATTAGAATATTGTACTTCATTTCGAGTTCTAACTTTTCTGCTACAAAATCTTACTTCAGTTTGGCAGAAGTATTGCATAGCCGTAAGCAGAGCAGGGATTTCTGGATCCATCATGTCGGTTGGTCCAGGTGTCAACTGGACTAAAAATGACGAGTCTTCAGCTCCAAGACCAAGAATCATCTGTTCCGGCTTACTTTTGAATGTACTAATCTCTTTCATCCATTTAGTGTCCCGTTCGTTAGCAAGCCTTCAATAACAAAAAATTTACTGCATTGTTCTCTAAACTTTTTCTGGAATTCAAGAAATTCACAGAAACTACCAACCTCTTCTCAACTGTAATTTCTTCAGGAAATGGAAAAGTCTTCTGTAAGAGAGTTCCTAAGTCCTTGGAAGGCAATGATGCTAATTTAGCATTCAACTTGTCAAGTGAGGTGGCAATATGGATGGTCATGTTTTCAGGATTTGTGATAACTTTCCGAATAGCCTCGAACATCTCCTTGAATTTATTTTCAGATCTGGGCAATTTACTTGACAAGTCTTTCAAGAACTTCTGCTGACGAACCAAGCTTGTGGCTTTGACGTTGCTGTTAGGTAGGTAAATCAGGTCCTTTAAGACAGTGAAGGCCATTCGGCTTCCCTTCCTTTTCATTTGCGACACATCTCCAGCCATTTTAGTAGCTACAGCCTTCATTCGTTCAGTCGTCCATTGAGTTTGCCAAAGGAGTTTACGGATCAAGTCGAACCCTTCTTCAACTTTATTCAATTCCATCTAAAATTATTAATTGATTTACATCAAAACATGAATTTATTTAAAACTTGTGCTGATTAAAAATAAAAATTTAAAGCACCTGATTAGTCAAAGAAAAAGTGTGCGAGTAGCTACCACACTTGAAGCGTCCACCTCCATCAATACCTACTGAGCAACCATAGCTTAGCCACGTACGGCTTAGATCTGCCACAACTTCTTCAAACGACAGAATCGATCCGTCGTCTTGTAAAACGGGAGATTCGACAATTAGTTCTCGAAGGAGTGATAGATATTTTCTTTGTTCTAAAGTCAACGATGACGTGTCCATCAAGACCGAAGTCTGTAAAACATTTTGATTAAAATTCCCGAGAAACATGTTTGAGTAAAAATGGAATACCAAAGACTTACATAGACGAAGTTTGACTTTATGTCATCTACATATAAATTGCATTTAATTTTTGAGGCCCAGTCTGGATTTTGATAACGCTTGATGTTGTGGTAGTAAATTGACTGGGTGCATGGAACGGCTACCTTCTCCAGAACACTGGTCGGGGGAGCAGTCTAGATATTAAAAATTTTCTGGATTCAATACACTAAATGCTCATTCATGCATTATACACAATTGAAGAAGTCTGATTAGTTCTGAAGTTTCATAGATGCTAATTAGGTATTTACCGCATTTATTCTCATAGCTTCTTCCAACTCAAACGCCAACTTATCCATGCCAGGCTGTCCAAGCTTGCTTAAACGCTCCTGTACTCGAGTTTTTTCTTCCTTAGACAACGCTTTGTGAGCCTGGAATATACATTTAAATTGAGTTACTAGCGATACTATCTAGATAAGCCTCATAGGAAAACTAACGTAGCTTAATCTGTTGTACCTCCTTGCTGGGTTCAGCAAAAATTGAAATCCATTTCTGATCCAAAACCCTTTCTTTGATCAAGCCAGTCCAAAACTCTTTCGGTTTCTCCAAAAACCGGTTGATAGTTGCTGCTCCATTAATTCGTTTTTCAAACTAGGTATTAGTAAACGTTAATGTTACATTTGATTGATAGTGAATAATTTATATTATAATTTATAATTTATTTACCACCGCTTTTTCATCCGACCCATAAAGAAAATCTCCGATAACAGCATAGGCAATCGAGTTATGTGGGGTGTTTTCCATGGAACTCAATTCTTCTTGGAAATTTTTCTGAATAATATCTGTCATTCTAGCCATGTCCAAGTTTTCTACCTGGTTCTCTAATGTCGCTTTCATCTTTGGCAAAATCTTCTTCATATTCTTGGAAGGCACTGCTTCATATTCAAAGTAAAAGGTGGTTCTGCTATTTTCCATTTCAGAGTAAGATACCTATGGAACACGATAATTCGAAGATTTAGAATTGCAGAAACTGCAGTATTCTCTACTAATAGATTAAGATTAACTGAAAAAACTGTCCTTTGCACATATTTTAAATACTTAAAAACATACCCCACTACAAATTGGATCATCATTTTCTACAAACTCCAATTGGAAAGGTCCAACAGAACTATCCGTCAAGTATTCAAACAGCAATCGCATAGCAGCAACTCTAAATTCAGTAAAACAAAAAGTTGACTTGCTCATCGTCATCCTACAACGGCTATAACTACCTATTAAAATACTTATATGTATACAGTAGATTCTAGCTTACAGTTCAACTTCCGTAATGGCAGAGGGTCCCCGAAATCCTACCGTAACCAAAGCTTCATCTTCGTCATCAGAAGGGAACTTGACTTTCTTTTCTATAGGAGAAGAAATTTCCGGTATATCTTCCAGCCAAGGCTTTGTCCACTCCTTTACGACTCCCTGTACAAAAAATATTTAGGTGAAGTGGAAATTAGATTGCAAATTAAGATTGTAAATAAGTAAGAGAGAATCACCTTTTCATTGAGTTTTTTAATAGTAGACTCGAGTGACTTGAACAACTGAGCCGGATCTACCATTCCGCATACGATAAGGCATGTGTTTCTTGGATTATAAAACTTCGTATGAAACTCCCGAACCTACACATTGAGAAGAAAGGAAATGCAGATATTTGAATCTTAATGTAAAAATGGCAAAATCCGTAAATTCTAAAGGATAAGTACCTTTGTGTTGTTACAAGTTTCTCGAAGGTTTTTCATAACTCCAGCCGCATTATAGTGGTATCCTGAACTAGCTGGGTAAATACTCCTCACAAGCTCACTATAGGTCCGTTCTTCAGCCGAATTTTCTCTGGCCTGAATCTCTGAGTAGACAACCCCACCATCCGTTCCTTCTCCAGTTGTGTGGTACACTTCCGTAGTGAATGCATGATCCTTAAGAATGCAAAGTTTAGTATCATCATACAATTTCAAACGAATCCAAGTCATCAGGATAATTAAACAATTTCAGTGTCTCACAGATAAAGTGGGGTGAAAAATATGATCCATGTAGATACTCAACAGCCGGCAAAACCCTTCGCTTCCAGCGGTTGTCAAAGTATAGCAAGTGTGATCCACATCTGTTAAAAAATTAATTCCCAATAATTAGTAAAAACTAAAATTGTAATTGAAGACTAGTTTTAAATAGTTTAACTAAATACCAGTCCAAGCATTCGTTCCAGAGGCAAGGCACTTATTTGCCAACCTGTCCAGCACTCCCTTATAAGGATATTCTTCACTCCCGAGGAAAATCAGGTGCTCCAGCGTGTGAGCTAGCCCATCGTCATCTTCAGCCCTGGTTGCTTTTTATTTAAGAAAAGAAAATCATATCAAAAATCCAAACTAACTTGGTCAATATTGTCATTGTTAATAATACATACCGAGAACAATGAAGCCGTTGACAATAGGACCCTCAATAGCCGCATGCACGACCTCAAGGCCCGTGCTCTTGGATCGATACTTGGTCACCTCGTGGACGTCATTCGCCTTGGCAGAAAAGACCACTTCGAACTCATCCAAAATATTTGACGAGGTAGCCATTTTCGGTAAAGCTAGCTCTGACCTTAGATTCAGTTCAGCACGTTTCGAGTAGAAATTACTTTTGGAAAATTTGAAAGATTTGAAAGATTTTTTGATAAAAAAATTGGCAGTAAGTTTGCAGACTCCGGCTTGCATTTGAAATAAAGAGTTGGCGCCCAGAAACCGGCGAAATTTCCGCGGGCTTTAGGCAGTCCATACTCTTCAAATTTTGATCAACTCGCCGTTTTTGCAATATTGTTTTTGTGTTTTGTGCAAATAAAATAGGATCAGAGTATTTATTTTCGAAATATATTTGTCAGCATGACTTCGTCAAACAATATTCTAAGCGATACTTTTATTTTGATCAATACGGTGGATTTTGCAGCTCGTAAGCACAAAAATCAAAGAAGAAAAGATCCCAATGAAACTCCGTATATAAATCATCCTATTGGTAATTGTCTAATCGGGCATCTGTTAATAATACCGAGTTATTTTTTTATCAATTAAATCACATGATTATATTCAGGAGTAGCTAAGATTCTAGTAGATGAAGCTGGCGTGGACGATGTCGAGACGATTCAAGCTGCTCTGCTCCATGACACCGTGGAGGACACGGATACGACGCTTGAGGAACTGGAGGAGGCATTCGGGCCTAAGGTTATATTTTTTATCTCACTATGAAATCACAGTTAGTTTTGTTTTCGGACGACCATTTTGAATGTCTTGATTGATTTGATTGTAAGTAGGTAGCAAGGATAGTTGGAGAATTAACGGACAACAAGCTCCTGGCGAAAGAAGAACGGAAAGCGCTGCAGGTTCAAAACGCTGGGAAAAAATCTTATGAAGCTCAGCTTGTTAAAATGGCCGACAAAATCTACAACCTCAGAGACCTGGAACAAAACATTCCGGTCGGCTGGGATGAGAAACGGAGAGACGAGTACTTCCTATGGGCCCGACAAGTTGTTCAACAGATTTATTCTGCTAATAGTGCCTTAGCTAATATCCTTAAGGCTCTTTTTCTAAAGAACATCAAGCAAAAAGACATGTAAGCAGTAGTACCTGCAACTTTCTGAAACAGTTTCCTATGTACCAATTCACCATCTGGTTCGCCGACCAAACTCGGATGTGCAATTAATTGGGCTGGTCAGCATTTATGGCTGGAAATGTTTGGGGAAACATTGAGTGCCTTTAAAAATAATAAAAAAATAATAAAACATTCCCTGAAGTCTTCTAGATTCTGGATCGTAATTTTAATTCATGACATTTCCCATTTTCGATTTCAACCAAAGGACAGGGACAGACTACACAGCAAAGTACACAGCTCTACTACTTTTACACAGATTCTAAAAGTAAATACCAAACCAAATGGCACATTAGTTGAGAGCATAAATGATTTCATATCCTATATTAAAATCGATAGTTGCATGTTTACATAACAAATGTAACTATAATCTATCGTGAGATAATGGATAGCTCTGGTTTTATTTATTTATTTAAGCATACAATATGGTACCCACAGTACGTGTACATTGTGGTGATTACACCATAAGGAATATTATTTAATTTATGTTGATAGTAATTTGGTAGTTACATAATTTTAAAAAGAACAATCACAGTACAGTCTTACATTTAAACATTTTCTAAACATTCATCATATGTCAATGGGTTGGTTTTAGCAGTAAGTAGTATAAAATTTTTTTGTTTGCATGTGCCATAGGATTTTATCGTCAATGATTAATCCTAGTGTTTCTAAAGAAATAACTTCTTTTTCAATAGGTTCTGATTGTTTCCCCGGAAATCTATAACTTTTCGGGAACGGGATTTATTAGTCGTGACCGAGCGGGCAGCTACTAGCAATTATGAATCCGACAAGATGTACAAAAACACTAGTCCTAACCTCGTTAACCATAACAATCACCTACCTCTTCATTCTTCCTAATCAAAGTCAACTAAGCTCAAATACTTCAAACTGTAACCCCACCGCATCAGAAAACACCAACACCAACACCGTTTCAATATCTACCCAAAAAGATCCCGAGTCGGCTCGGAAGTCATTTTTAAAATCCCAGCTCTCAGCATCTGAAAAAGTCTATCAAAGATATGTGAAGAAACGAAAAGCCATTGTGAAGTCTAACCCCTCCAAAGTCAATCCTTGGCCTACTCAATGGGTCATGTACTTCTGGGACTATTTCCTCCCCTCGTTCACATGCCCCCATCTGGTCGAACGAGTGGGTGGCTTGGGCGACGGGGGTAAGTGGGTGTGTGGATTCAATCTCTATGAAAACGAGCCAAGCTTCAAACAGAAACTCTCAACAAGCAATTCATTGCAACCTGTGATCCCATCCCATGAGCCTTGCGTCGTCTACTCGTTCGGAGTGGCCTCAGAATCCAGCTATGAAGCCGAGATCTTGAAGAGGACCAACTGCAGTATCTACGCCTATGACGCTTCCGTCAAGAAAATGGGACCACAGATCCGAGGGGATAACTCCAGGGTGCACTTCAACAAGCTCTTTGTCGGCTCTGAGGATACGAATAATTCCTTGACCCTCAAGACCCTCATGAAGATCAATGGGCACGTCTGGATAGACTTTTTAAAGATTGACATCGAAGGGTCCGAGGTGGAGGTGGTGAATCAGATCATGGACGACTTTGTCATCCTACCTTTTGGACAGCTACAGATGGAGATCCATACGGATGAGAAGGGCTCTAATTTCCCAAAGGTTTACAAGTTGTGGGAGAGGATGGAATCGAAGGGGCTCAGGGCTTTTAAGAATGAAGTCAATCACTGGCCTTGTGTTCGGGTTAAGTTAAAGCCTATGTACGTTGAGTACTCGTTCATCAATGTACATGGAGATCATAAGCTCGTTTAAGCTAGTTTAAAAAACTTTTAATAGTCGAGTAAATCAGCTTTATTTTTCAAAACTAAGATCATTAATTTTATTTAACATTTTAGATAAAGATAGTATAAAAAAACTAAGAGATCATTTGCATACTTTTTTTTACACGAGTGCAGAAGTGCATGGATATTTAGGATGGCAGTTGCATTTGCATTTAATATAAAAAAACTGAAGGTTGTTGATGTGGGTGCATATTGGAATTCCCTTTGTGTTTTCCCGTTAGTCCCTGGCCTCCAGGGCCTGGAGACAGTCTGACAGGCTAGTGTATATATAGCGGGTTCAATAGCCAGTATCTCTTCAGTATTCCACACAATTTATAGCCTTCAGTACTCGTGTCATATATTATATATTAATCTTATTCACTTTTTGTGACTTAAGTCCCGTTTTTTTAGTCATATAAAACTAGACTTTAATTCATTTTAATGTTTCAAATTATTTATATAAATAATTCGACTGGTCAGGATGTTTTTTCCTAGTTTTGGTTGATTTTGGTGATTTCAGTAAAAGACCAAAGAGTTTTTGGACTTTTAAGTTTTTTTTAAAACGGCCTGATTTTGATTTTTAGGTCCATTTCTCATACTGCTAAAAGCCTCTTTGAAAAAAGATACGATTTTCATTTAGGATGAGTAGCAAAGATAATTGATTATTGATTAAATAGAAAAAAAAACACGTTTGTTGTGCGAAGGGATATTGACTTATAATAAGTTTCCCTTCATACCACGAGAACTGAGCTCTTTCATATGAATCAAAGAATCAATCTATAAATTCCACCTCCGTGTATTATTTGTAAACACAAGTAGGTGTCAACAATAGATTTTAAATCAATCAATTCTCTTAGACAATCAATCTCACTAAAGTTTAGTAGTTTCAAAAAAACTTTCAAAAACTTGCAAATCGCAACAATGGAAAAATGCAAAAGCTTCTCAAGTACTTCCTAGTGGTGACAATCCTCTGGATTCTAACCCTTCCATGGACTGCCCATTACCTCACCAAGATAACCGACACTTATCCCATTTCATTTCGAAATCATAAGCATCCCCCAGATCCGGCTGTGGGGGCATCACTACTCCAAAGTAAAATCCACGAGACTGATCTCATAAGGTAGACAATCTCATGTATCTCATGTTCTTTACTACTCATTAAATCTTTATTAAAAATTCTAAATGCTAAACATGATTGATTTGGCAGAAGTATAGAATTCGTAAGGTTGGGGGTGGTGTCATGTGGACTGGACAGGATGGAGGAGACGTTGACCCTTGTGAAATCCGGGATCATATCCGCCCTCAGATTCAACCTCCAGTCACTGGAAGTCATCCTTTTTGGAGACGATGAGTCACTCTTTCCCTTTGATATTAAGGTTGGTGTAAAACTCATTAACTAATTATTATGAATTTGTTAGTTTATTAACTATTTAATTAATTAGTTGAATGAACTGAGGGAGGAGATTCCTAAGGGAAGTTTACTCAAGTTTCAGTACGAAATCCATCCCTTGATATTCCCACCCAAGGAGAATGAGCAAGAATGGCTGAATTTATTTAGACCCTGTGCAACGCAGCGGCTCTTCTTTCCTGTAAGACTTAAGGCTCATATTCTTAATGGCTAAGCTAAGGGTACTTGGTGCAAGTGTCCGTACGCCCTTAGCTTGGCTATTAAGAATATGACCAATAAATTATCTGGCCATTTAAGTTCGAAAAATCTTCATCTAATTCTAATGTGTTGTCTTGGGGGGATCTTACACAGTCAGCCCTGCCCCACGTCGGTGAGTTGCTGTATGTGGACACGGATGTTCTCATCGTTCAGGACTTACGTGAAATCTGGTCATACTTTTCGAAACTTAATTTGAGTCAGCACACGGCCCTTGCTCCGGAGCATGAGAGCCACTCCATAGGGTGGTACAACCGATTTGCAAGACATCCCTACTATCCTCCTCTAGGTTGGAAAATTTTAACTTGTCTGTCTTATCTTTAGTAAGGAGTTGCGAAACAGGAACTTGTCCCAATTATAAGCCAAAAGTCTGTGTGTCTCAACCTCCCTATTAAGTATCGAAAACGTTGTATGTCTGTCCGTCCTTTCAGACGATAACTCTGGAGAGGTAACTCTTTTGACAACTATTGATTGATCCGATTATTTCTAGGTGTAAACTCGGGTGTGATGATTATGAACCTGACAAGACTAAGAGAATTCCACTGGGAGCAGAAGGCGATCAAGTATTACAAAGAGTTCCAGAACGAGCTGATTTT
>JAQFYM010001872.1:0-28098 GCA_034694785.1 Agrenia bidenticulata | reverse complement strand
TCAGCAAAATTGCTAGCAAAAGATAAAATGAGCTCTTATTTAATATCAAATCTCTAAATATATTTTTTATTGTGCTAAACACACGACTTTAGAATCCGGTAATCTATTGATACAATCATTGCAAGTTTTAAAAAAAAAATCATGAATTTTTTAATACATTGACGGAGGAGAAAAAAAACAAACTAAATGAGCATAGGTGTAAATTAGACTACAGTAAAGTAAACGAACATTATGAGGACGTAGTAGACAAATGAAAACGTATTTTTTTGCAGCAATACAAGTTTAATCGTAAAATATTCATAAAAACGGCAAATTAAAATCTAAAGCAGCTTTGACTTGTCTACAAATTTTTCTTCAACGCTGCATTGTAAACTACGAATAACATGTACGTGTGTATACCCCTTAACGAAGCTAGTGTCTTTTAAAGGATATGGCATAAAAATAAGGTGCAAATGCCAGATATGAAGTAAGTTTGGACTTCATTTGGCTGTGATACAAGTTTCTTGCTTAGAAACAAGAAGCGCACTACATGAGGATATTTCAAGCAATGAACGACTATTAGAGCTCTAGGGTGCGAATACAAAAACAGCACGGAGGGATTTTTGCATGATTGAGAATTTATTGTAAAAAAAATATCGATGACTACAGAAGATATTTATATTTAAGATAATATTATAAAAATTATAAAAAATGTAAACAAAGTAATTTATTTTTAGGAGTATGTCTAAAAAGCTCGAGATTATAAAATAAATATAAAGAACAAACATAAAAAATACAAAAGTAAATAAACATCAAATTGACACATCACTTTGCGTGTAACTCAATCTATAAACGTTGTCAACCTTTTTTTACTCTTTATCCGTAGATAAAATGTGAGAAAAATTAAAAGACGGACCTACATATCATTGCATGGTAGTAATTACATGAGAAAAATTCTCAATCATAAATGGCATAAGAGAGGTAGGCATTAAGCAGTCGACAACTCAAATTGATATTCTAACGCAAAGCATCTTTTACTTTATCTTAAAATATTTTTTATATTGTTCGACAACCAAATATAGATTTATTTGCCGTAACCGTCAATAAAAGAATATTTAAAGACATAATTTAGCAATGATTTATGCATTAGATACCTTGCGAATGCTGATCATATCAAATAAAATAGAAATGACAACGATTTAGGATTCCATTCTGCAGTATGGTTTTTTTACGATAAGCTTTTTACAACTGAAAAAACATGGGTTAAAATAAAAGGTCAACCGAAGTTGCGGATCAAAGTTGACATGTATATGAGTTGTCCATAAAAACCAAAGGCTATAAAAAGATTTACAATATATGCTACTTTTGAAGTGAAACTGATAAACTTGGCATTAAAGAGCAATTACACATAAAAGCAGTTAATGAAATATGAACGTAAAGTTTTAAATTACGCAAAAATGCTGTAAATAGTATTATTTATTTAAAAAACGAACTTATAAGGGTTTTTATCGCTCTAGTGATTTTTCGGTAAACAGTTTTTGAGGACGTCAAAGGATTACTTAGTATGTTACTGTTTTTTTTCATACTGCTTTTTTTAAAAAAAAGTTAAATAGATTACTGAAATGTTTATTGCAACGTAAAATTTTACTTGTTTCTAAGGTTTTTGTATTTTTAAAATACAAAATATTATTTTTGAATTTGTATGTATAAGATTTATTGATGTTTTCATAAAAGACAAAAAAACATAATTATGATTGTTATGCCATTTAAAATTTTAATTTTTTCTAAATATCGACTATTATAATGCCGTATTATTGTAAATTCAATTTGTTTTTTATTGCTTACTACGTGTATGTTTTTTACGCTATTATGGCTGTCAAACATGTTTTCAAAATTTCCAAACTTATGAAATACTATTTTTTGTAAAATAAAACAACTCTTTTACACGTTTTTTCTAGACATTTTAGTTTTATTACACAAAAAACGTGATAGAAAAATAAGGCCAAAGACTAGTGTTTTCTCTGTGCGCATTACATTAGAAATAGAACAAAAAATAAAAAAACCTTATACAAAATTTCTTAAAACAATCATATTTTGCGCTACTATCTAGCATATTCTAGATGATATTTTTTGTAATTATTGGCCATTTTAAGAAACTTTTCTGTATACTTGTTTACTAAAATTTTGTAGTAAATATGCTGAATTTAGATTAAGAACAAGTAAAACTATATTTCTATGCTTCTAAATTTTGTCGAGTAGTGTTAAGTTATTTCACGCGGGCATTAGAATGTAACAATACTAAAAAACTTAGTCCTAGGTACTTATCACATACAACATGTAGCAGGCAGCCTGTGTATAGAATGTAAACGATTATTTTTATTCGTAATCAGCTGTTTAAGTTTTGTTTTATAAAACTAAAATGTTTGTTATATAATCTTTATTTTTTTTTTGTATTTTTTGCCCATAGGTGCTATATGTTGAACTACGCATCAAAACAATGCAATTATGCTTTTATATCAACTGCAAAGTCATTCTGTAGGCTTGTACTGCTTTTTCAAGATTTTTGTAATGTAGGTAATATAAGACATTTGGCAATGATTAAACTCTACAGTATTTTTGTATATAATGACAAGATAACTTTTAAAAACTGTTTATATGGTAGCAAAGCATAGTGATGCGCAATTATAAGTAGCAGTTAAATACACCAAAAGAGTATGTCGTGCTTATATTTGCCAAATATATACATGAAGTAGTGGTTTTAGTTTAGTAATGTTTTATTGAAGTTAAATGCAGGAAGATATAATAATATGTTTGATGAATCCTGCGGGCTAATTTAATATTTATAAATTAAGTTGTGAAATTACATTTACAAATATGCATGCTTAATTTATTTTTCCACTTTTTATAGTGGTTAAAATATTAATATGACAAAAAATAAAAAAAAATTACTGTCAAAATATATAAAAGATAACCCTAATCAGTAAAAACTGCAGAGTCACAAATATCGGCTGTGTTTTTATTCGCTTGTAAAATATATGTTGTATTTTGTACTGTGAAATCATTGCCAAAAAAATAAACAAAAACAAAAAAAAAATAAAAATTTCTTATTGCTGTACAAAGTATTCCCATCGTAAAAAGACTAACTAAAAGATGACATGAACAACTATAACAATTGTTTTGCGTCCTATAAGAAAATATATACCCAGTTGAATCGTACTAAGACTAAATAAGGAATCACGTGTAAAAACAATCAGTTGTCGGTTGGGCGGATTCATAGATGTATTTTTTTACATATTAAATTGTATATATTATCACTTCTTGTTAAAATTCCCGCTATTAGTGTGGAAAATTTTTCACCGTACATTAGTTTAAGAAAAAAGCATCGTTAGGGTATAGTTACAATTGTGTATTCTATAGATAATTTATATTTTAATAAAATATAACTCGGGTTATACAGTGTATTTTACGTAAAAGAATCATTTATAATTCTTAAATGAAATATATATATTTACAATAATGTTAACAATAATTAGCTTCTTAATCTTAAAAGATGGTTCCTTAAGTAGAAAAAAAAAAAAGATTAAAAGAAATATAAAAATTAAACAAGAAAAAAAATATAAAAAACTTACGAATATTATATTAATGCGACTAAGTACTGTAAAATATAAAAAAAAATGTTTATCTGCTTAGATTCAGATAAAAAAAAACTCGACTTTAACTCGACCGAGTCTAGCACGGCTTGAATTTGACTCGAACATGTATATTTTTAAAAGTGAAATCCGACTTGAACATGAAAACTCGAAAATAAGGAATTTAAATCCTAAAAATACCTAAGAATGATATAATTTTTTACTGCTAGCATTGTTTATTTTTTGTTCATAAAAAACTATTAAGATACAAAACCGTTTATCCTATGAAAAAAACAAATCGTAAACTCTTAATATTTATAAATATGATTTTTTTGTATAATCGTAATTAAAAATTAACATAGTATCTTCAAGAATGTAAAAATACATATAAATAAATTTTGTGCATTTTTTTAAGTGCGAGTTATAGACAAATCTTAATAGAATTAAAATTAAAAAAATATAGTTTTTCGTGTATGCAAAATTTTTTCTTATGGCATGAGTAGTTGCCCTTAAAAAAAAGTATACATCAAAAATTTTTTGCATTCATTTTATTGCTAGCTGATAACATGTTTAAAGGAAAAAAAACACACACGGTGTAATTTTAAGTAGACAAAATCATATATTAAACACACTCAAAAACAAAAAAAATTGCATTAACACAAAAAGAACTTAATTTGTAAACTAAAGATCTGTACGGTTTTATATTTGACTGCAGTATATAATCAATTTTTTTTTTTTGATTTGCGTTCACGGCTTTGAACGTTCCATTAGGTAAAATAACCGACAGATTGCAAGCAAAAATAGTCTTGTATTTCATAGAAAAAATCTATTTTTTGATTTTTTCATTAGCATCTCAAATTTCCTCTGTAAAAAATAGCAATTAAAACAACAAAATTCACATCGAAACTTTATTTAATTTTTTTTTAAAAATCCACAACAATTTTTTATTTTTTTCTATACGGTGTTCTTTCTTTATTCGGTTACAAGCGTGAAATTTGACTGATATAAGACGTAGTAATGTAAATTATCAAATGCAAATAAGCGCGGTTAGCATTTAAATATACCAGCAAACTTCATACAAAAAAAAAATGTCATGTAAATGTTTTTATTTTAAATCAAAGTAAAAAATGAAAGGTTTTTTTTTGCACAACAATATATATATGTTTACTCAATATCATACTAGGGCAGTATAAAGTTACAAAAAAACGACGTTTATCTTTTATACATGATATTAAATCGAAAAAATCGCATTAATTAACTTAGTAGCAGACCGTAATCCGGTCCGGGCCAGTCTGTTGCGGTTATAAGCTGTAAGTGCATTTTTCTTTAATTGTGAAAAAATAATTTGTCATTTTTTTTGCGTACTACGGACATTTGGTTTTTATACCAATTCAAAGTATAATGTACAATTTTTTCTAGATCTAACTGTCAATTTCAGAAACTGGAAACTTTTTACTATGTTACAAAATACCACCTGCGGTATGAACTACTATATGACAGTTAAAATGCTTTTTAGAATGTAAAAACTAAGAACAAAAATTCCGAGTTTGTATTTTCGTCTTGTAAAAAATATTCTACAACATTCATATATTTTTTTACTGATTAAATGCTTTTGTGTGCTTATAAAATCTTTAATAGAAAAAAAAAATTACCGCGGTAGAAATACAGTTTTAACTGTTGTATTCTTACAATAAGGACCCGGATAACTTTGTCAAATACATTTAGAAGAATCAGGTTTACACTTTTATTTTTTTATATACAAAAATGTATTACTTGTCACAATAAACAGCTAGTACTCATTTTTTTTGTGTAGAATTTGTAATATTTGCCGTCTATTTATGTTGTCTTTGATATTGTCTTTAATATTGTTTTTTTTTGTATTTTTGTAATTCGTTTACACATAACTAATGTTTTACCTGCATAAAAGTGCTTTCATTACTTTTTTTTTTACACAAAAAATACGTAAATATAGTAAATTAAAAATTATATTTTTTATACACGATGGAAACTAAATAACAGCTATAAAAATATTTTTTTGTATTGCATGCTTGTCTATAATGAAGGTTTAACAGTAACAATAAAAAAATTTTTGTAACCAGTTTTTTTTCTATTGTTATGTTAGTTTTTTTTTTCTGTGTAAAAAAAAAAGTTTATTGTAATGCTTTTAATTACGCTACAAACCCATTTCTTTTGTAAAAAAATGTACAATTACTTTATTTCTTTTTTTATAACTAAATATGTTTTATGTCTTTTAACAAGTATTCGTTACAAAAAGACAGTATATTAAACGTGTAAATGCATTTTTTTATTGTAATAAAGATGCATGTAAATGATTGGAAAATCTATTGGAGATTTTTGTGTTAAAATTAGTATTTAAAAAAAATAAATATTTTTTTCGACATAGTGGTTAATTAAAAAAATAGAACAAATCTTGTTGGTTTTAGCCTAAAAATGTTATTTTTTTAAGGATAAAAAAAAAGTATTATTAAGAATTTGATACGCTTGATATATGACATGCTTAAATCCATATATTTTTTAAAAAACATCTTGTGTTTTTTTTTTAATAAAATAGCGCAAAAAATCGCAAAAAAAAACGATTAACTGCAGTGATTTTATAAACGATCACTAATAAAAATAGAAAAATGTGCTTTTAAGTAAAAAAATTTAGGTACGTAATGATTTGCTCGTATTTGCATACTTGAAAATATGTTACAAAAAACTCAAGATTGTAATAGACATAAATCTACAACTTTAAAGATATTAATGCAGTTTTTAGTTACATTACGTAAACAAACGCTGTATATAGTTGTGGGAAATTTTCTCTTAGCATGTGTTACTACTGTAATTATAGTTGCTGTTTTGTTTTCAGGAAAATACAACGTTAAGTATTGCCAGCGCCTGCTTATGTAAAAAATTACATTCTGTAAAAGAAGCCATTAATACTAAGTATCTTATAGGTTTCATTAAGATTTAAACTGGCGGACGATGGTATAAAGATATTTATGCATATTGGAAAGTGTTAGCAAAAAAACAGTAAATATCAACATATCGGTATGCAATTTTACATAGCAACTGCAAACCAATTATAAGCCTAGCAACAAGAAATAGCTTTGTTGTATGTAGATTCGAATAGACACACTTTTTATAATTATTTGAAATACATTTTTTGATGTTTTTGTAATGCAATGCGGTATTTCTTTTTATATTAAAAAGAATCACATATACAAAAAGCACATATAATATTTTGTTGCTATATATGCTGTTACTGGTTTGCACCTATATGAGGTTTTAATGGTATTTTTGATATAAAAGAGCAATAACTATTAAATATCCATTTTACTGTTTTATTGAAATTTGTACTCTTTTGGCACGCAAACAAAAAAAAAAAAAGTAAACATAAAAAGATGACAAATGCATGCATGGTATCAAAAATACTCTTAGTAAGCTTTTTTTTGTGCAGTAATCTTTAATTAAACCAAAATTAAAAATCCGTATTGGTCATTTTGTGCAACAGCAATTTTGAAAGAGAAGTTTCTTGATGAGAATAAAAGATAATTTAGCTTTCTTTTCAGATTTACTTTACCATTATAGATTGGCATTTTTTTTTTTTATTTTGTAAAAAATGTTACGATAAATTTATACAATGTTTCCGGGTTGCTTTAAACAGAAGCACTGTGGACTAGTATGCAAAAAAAAAAGCCAGTGACCTACTGGTGCCGTCTGTTGTTTCTGTGGCATGTATCTACATATAAAAGCACGCAAGAACGTTCCAAATTGCATCTGTATTTTTTTGACAGAAAGGCGATTATGAAAACGTTTTTTGCGTACTTTGTAAAAAATAGGCATATTTTAAATCGTAAACCGTTTTTGAATTTTTATTATTATTGTATACGCAAAAAAAATTCCCAATAGCTTTTTTCACGCCTGTTACAATAAAATAAAACATAAAAACACTAGTAAAAAAATATAAAACAGATAAACGTGCAACAACATTTATAAATATGTTTTCCGCATAATTTTACAACTCTAATTCACAAACAAAATTAATTGAAAATATTTATTGTAAGTACATTGCAAGCAGAATTTGTTTAAATTCACACAAATCTTAAATAAAAATTTAAAAAAAAAATAAAATATAGAAATTGTCAAGCAGTAATAAAAAATCATCTAACAGCACTGAAATCTTTTTTGAAATTTGTGTCGTGTAATTTTATTTTAAAACGCAATGCTAAACTATAAACGCTTGCCTTAGCAAGTTTTTTGCTGTAATATTAGTGTTAAGGGTTAAAAAAAACAGTAAAAACTGTTTTTTTGTAAAAGAAAAACTTTCTAGTTATTTTCTTTTGTGTTGGTTTGCAAAAAAAGAGCTTTTTTTAGTTGTTTTTTTTGCAAAAAAAAAGTTTTTTTTTTTTGGTTGGGGTTCTAATTGTTTTATATATATGCAAACTGTTTTTTGTACAATATACAGCACAAGTTTATTTAAAAAACCCATCTTAATCGATATTTTGCTATATTTTTGTATAAAGTATTTATAAAAACCAACAAAAATACCGCTATAAAAACTGAATTTTACATTCCATTAAGAAAAATTGCAAATTAAAACTTGCAAAAAGTTTTAAAGTACAACTAAAACCGCAATTATTAAATTATAACATAGACATTTTTACAAAAAAAATACATGGATTTTGTTGAAATTTTCGAAAATTATTTTATTTTGGATCTTATTCTTTGTATGATTGACTCAATATGTTTGTACAAGCCAAACAACGCACATATTTCTATAAATAAAAGAGTCAATTTAAAATACATTTTTTCAGTTTTTTATGTACTAAAACATATATTTTTTTTTTGAAAATATTATGTAAAGTTGATTAAAAAAATAAAACCAAAACAAAACAAAGCTTAGCGCGTTTGTTGTGTTAAGTTGTGCAAACATAAAAATTACTACGATCATACATTTTTTTTATATTTTGTAAAAAACAAAACATTTTGCATTTAGATTAAACTTGACGTTGATGATGAGGTAGCGACGAAAACCGTGTGAGTCGCGCGGGAGTATTTTGACAGTACTGCCGTTTATTCTTTTTCAGGCATATGATTTTTAAGTTATATGTCAACAACAAACTAGTAAAATTTTTATGTACTAGATGAATTATTTTTCTGTATTTATATGTGTCTGCAACTATTTTTTCGTTTTAAAAATATCAGAAATTATACAAATTAAATTACGTGTTCTTCGTTATTGAAATGCTAGAGCTTTTTTTCTACGTGCTCTTGAAAACTAATTTATCGCGTGAAAGCCTGCTGTCGACTGTACATAGTGTTTATACACAAAGTGACAAAGCTATATGCACTATAAAAACAGCTTAAAATACAGACAAATTAATAAATCATGTTATGAACGACTTAAAATTAGATATTGCGAGCATTCAAATAAAGCACGTGAAATTAAAAAAATACTAAATCGAGCGTGCACTACTTAAAGCGACAATTTAGTACAGCAAAAAGCACCTAAAAACATTAATAAAAGCCTTGTACACTTTTCTCATTTTTGGTAAAGTTCTTTTTGCCCAGGTGTTTTTTTTGTATAAAAAAAACCCAAAATTATAAGAACAATGTTTTAAAAACAGCTTTTTTTTGTTTCCGTCTATTGTGCATAATTTTAATTGCTTTTCTACATTTAAAAATACATTTTTTGCTTTTATGTGCTATAGTATATACAAGCAATCGCTAAAAAATAAACTATGGTTTAGAAGTACGCATTTACCGTAAGAAACGGTAAAACAACTATACTAAAGCAACCCATATACCGACAAAGTAGTCAAACTGCACGGGATTTTATGACGATAATAAACAATATGTATTTTGCATAATTTCGAACAAAAAACAGTCTCCTTGCTCTTAAATTTCAAAAATTCCATCTATTAAAAGTTGATGGCAAATACAAGTGTTTTTCATGTATTTTTGTTTAAGAACAACACTTTTTGCAAATTAATATATGTGCAAGCAAAAATTTTCTACTTTTAGTTGTTGACCTTTATGTTTTTTACACTATCAGTGTTATATTGTACAAATCTTCGAGCTTAAATCCGTTATGGAGTAGTATGTACGGATTCTAATTTGCCATATTTTTTTAGACATTAAATATTATATTCAGATTGTAATAAACAAAAATATAACGACATATTTACATAAGCAAAAGTAAAAAAAAAGTTGATTTGTGCATGTCTAGTGTAACAACCATGTACAATAAACACACAGAACTGAATCTGACACATTAAGTGCAGTTTTTTTTGCACAGTAGTTGACTAAAATTACAATTTTTAGTAATTGGGATTATTTTTAAACGTAAACAAGATACCTAAATATAGAACAGATTTTTTATTCGCGTATTTGAGCTATTACATGAAAGTAATATCTAATGATCGGATTTATAAGAATTCCCGGCTACATTCTCTTGCATTTGCCATGGACTAGTATTGTCATTGAGAAGTAATCAAAGCTCGATAAGACTTTTAAAGATAAAATATTATAGCAAAATTTTGTGTTATACACAAACGTCGAATGTTTTAGACATGTGTCGTAAGATGCTAATGGTTTGACGTATGGAACGTTCATATACAGATGAGAATAAATGACGACAAAAAACAAGATCAGATGCAAAAATCATCAAAAATAAAATAAAAAATGTAAGACCCATATATTTTTCTGTTTATATTGTAACAAAAACTGTTGTTTATTTTAAATCATCACAAAGACTTATTAAACTTGTAACGATCATGAACTGCGACACTATGTTTTCTTACTAGATTAAATATATTAAGCAAAACGGCAGATTATACATCTATTTTTTCGGATTTTTCTATAATGCGTTTTAATAGCGAAACGCCATTTTTGTATTGTAGAATCTTTCAAAAAATTGCATTACTACGCAAATAGAACTAACCAAAATACAATAACTCAAAATAATACGTTTTATATAGCAGAAAACATGCATATCACGAGAAAATCTACTTTTTATAAGGACTTATATACACTGATTGCTTTTTTTTTGTAATTGAACTTAAGTAAATTACCATCATGCCTACGGTACACAGCAAAAACCCTTGTAGAATCTTGACACGCGTTGCAGCATACGGCTAAATACACGAGGTTAAATGCATAACAATAAAAATGTATTTCTAGTGTTTTATTATCCTTGATAACGTATTAAAGTATAAAAGTATTTTTACTATTAAAAGCTTTTTTTTTAACGAATTTTTTTTTCTATGACTATGCTTGCGTAAAAACATATTTTTGCAACACAAAAAAAACGTTTTTGCCTAGTGTAACAAAAACATCCATAAAAACATAGAAAAACAGCTTTTATCCTGCAAATTTTAGAAGCCGCAATAATAATTTATACATGAACCGTTTCCTGATCCTTATTATACAAGCAAACTTTTTATTTTGAATTATTTTTCATATTGAACCGCAAAATAAAACAGAATTTGATATGTACGAGTTGCATAATTTTTGCGCTAAGTACGGTTTATTAAGTGTCGTAAACAACTGCTAAACTAAAAGCAACGTAGTCGTTGTGAGTTTTGCAGAACAGAGTTTATTATGCAACGTTTTATTTCATCGCAATATATTGCGCAACCAACAAAGCATTTTTCTAATTAACGGGAGTACTCCGCGTTTTTTTATTTGTTATGCAGAATTATTTTTTTTGTATTTTGTGGTTAATCTAGGTCAAAAAGACGGGTATTACGGCAATTATTACTGTCTTTGATTAGCAGTTTTAGGTCAAATATGCTTTGTATTTTCGCATATCTTTTCTATAATAGTCAGAAATTTAATTTGCATCCAGTAACGACGAAAACCAAAAGTGTCAAAATTGGCTTGACACAAAAAAACAACATATGTAGATTTTAACTATTTTTTTGGCTTAACGTATGCTTTTTTTTGTTTTTGGTAAACACGAAAATTTTACTCGCATAACGTAACTACGAGGATCACATTTTGTAAATAATTATGTGTTGGTAAATGTATATTTACGTTTAACATACTAAAAGTATTTTTTGGTAACATTAGATGGTACTTTTTACCGAAATATTACAAGTTTGTATGATTTGCAAGTAAAAATTTGCCGCAACCCATTGTTTAAATTGTAAAAAGTCAATTATATCTAATCGGATGTTTTATTAGCAAGAAACGACAGCAAGAAACACAAAAAAAAAAGACTTTGTTATCATCAAAAAAACGGTTGCTCATTTATATATTAAAAAGCTTGCATAGAGCTACATTTATGAAAATTTTTATTTTATAAACATTATCTTATTTTTGTAATGAACTTTTTTTTATAAGAGAAAAAAAAAACCTTTTTGCGTTGTGCTGTTTTTTATCTATATTTTGATATCCAATGGAGTCAAATTTTCTTTTAAATTTCGCAAAACAAAAAAAAAAAACTTGCCAGCAGGCAGAAGCCAGAACACAAAAAAAATTGAAAAACGGGGGCCCCCAAACGTATACTTTATTGTAAAAAATGATGCCAAAGACTTTTTTCATATAAAATGAGCCTTTTTATAATTTTTTGTTGTATGCAAAAAAAAAAAAAGTAGTTGCGCAAATTTCGCATAAAATAAAGATTGCTTATTTTTTGTAAATACCTTATCTGACATAGTTATAAACCAACATTGTGTTTTTAGACCCTTTTCTTAGTGATATTGTAAGTTTTATTTTTATTAGTCAAATTCATTTTTTTTTGGTAAAAGAAGCGTTATTTTACTAGTATACTTTTTATAAAAAAAATAAAAAATATATTGTTATAAAGATCTATCTTCATAAAAAAAAACAAGTTTAAAAAAACGATCAATACAATGAATCGCGATTTAAGTTTTAGAATCGTTGTATTTACAAAGATTTACCTAGTTTGATAGATCAAAAATTTCGCATTAGAGTTAGAAAATGTTAAAGGCTTATACTATGTGTGTATACTTGTAACAATAGCTTCGTGTAGTTTGTATATGCCTTTTTTGCGTAGTTTGCATATAAAAAAACACTGATAAGCGGTTACATAAAAAACTAACAAATTTATAACAACACCGCATTGTATGGTTACACAACAAAGTCATAAAAATGTTTCTCTGAGACTAGGTACAAGGGTGGCTCCTACTGTGCCGCAGGCACGATGCAGGCCAAACCCTGAGACGATGTCAAAGGGTCTAGGAATTGATGTGTAGCATTAATTCGAGTTAGGTTACCCGCTCCAGCCAGCAACAATGACCCTCCGCAGGAAAAGACAATTTTATACTTATGTACTTAAAATGGAAATATTTGATAATTAAATGACCCTTAATTATGATATACAGGAGAATCGAGAATGAACTAAAGATCCGATCAAAAGATATAAATAGATAACAAATGGTAATAAATAAGTACTTTTCAAAATGACTTTTCTTTTCGTAGAAATAAGTTCTTATGCAATACCCTTTTATCCAATGTATGTACAGAAAAATGGTTTTTTTAACACTCATGCAAACTATTTATTTTAGATGAAAAAGTATTACAACAATAACTATGTTACCTAAGTAAATATTTTTTAAAAAAAGAATTTCAACAAACCATTGCTGCAATGTATATCACATTTGAATTGTTTTGTATGTATGCATGATTTTATACAGCATATAGAAATACAAATAAAAACACTGCACAAACAAAATATAACTATTAAAAACTGTGCAAGAAAATTATCTTAATAAAATAAATCACTACAAAATTACGTGCAATACAACAAGAAAACCAAAATTTGTGCTTTATTAACTACATAAAATGTAATTAAGGTATACATAATAACATCTAAATATTGTTATTTAATATGAATCATATTGTTTTTGGCAATTTTATATTTTTATATATATAACATGATGTAATTTGTAAGGAAAGTTTAAAGACATTTATAATGCAAAATTATTTTCTTGTTAATTGTTTATATAAAAAAAATACGGAACATTTAATTTAACATTAATAAGCCATATTTTTTGCATTCTTTTTTTTTTGTTTTATTTTACAAAAATTAACTTAACACCGATTAATTTTTAAACAAGCAAAAAAAAACACACATAACAGCAAAAAAACGTAAAAATTATCTGGCAGCAAAAGCTTTCACATCAAAGCTTTATAAAAATGATAAGAACTAATTTTTAAACCCGAAATGTTTTTCTGATAAAAAAAACTGTATGAAACAAATATAGATTTAAAGGCTCCCAAAAAAAATACATATTGCACGCAGGCAGTATTAAGAAGAAGTAATGTTTGGCTTTTTTAACAAGTTTAAAAGTTTTACTACGAATTTAGCATATAAAACAGCCTTTTCGCTTGTTAAAGACATTTTTAATGTAAAAGCAGGTTAACAAAAAAATATAAGTACAAGCCACACTACACATCGCGATGACAGATTACAATAGAAACACTTCGTTAAAGATTAAAAAAACTTATTAATTTTTTTCAAAAATGATTTTTTTTTTCGTAGGCAATTAACATGCTATCTTAAAAGAATCATTGCTTTCAATAATAGTTTGTATATAAAAAAGCTTTTTTAACTACATTTTTTGTAGCTTGCAGTTTTGTTTTGTAAACAAATAATTTTTATTTTTTTGGTATTATAAAACACGTCATTAAAAAAACGCTTATATATGTAAAAAAAAACTACTGCTCTTTTTGTACTGTACAACCAGCATTATGCTGATAAACATAGTAAAAAGTTCTTGTATTTAGTGAAAGTTACAAAAATGATTGTTTAAAATAGCTTTTTTACACAAAATACCTACCAGGAATAAATTTAAAATCTATTTTTTTGTCACAAATACTAAAGCACGTGTGCATATATGATTTTTTATGCTACATTTATATATAGTTTTTTATTTTGTATAAACACATTATACATAAACTATTTAATGATCTTTTGAACGAGCCAAATATATTTTTTATCTTCCTAGTACAAGGCATGTGTAAAGCATCAAAAACTATAAGTTGTTTTGTCGATATAGCTGACAATATTTTAGCTAGTTTACACAATTATATAAATGAATCATTATTTATCACCTGTCAATGTCAAAAAATACGCCACTTGTAGTTTTTTTTTTGTTTTGAAAACAGGTAAACACATTTGCTTGTACATTATAATGCTTTAATTTTGGTCAGAGGCGCAATAACGGTAGCCAAATTTTCATTGTGACTTTTGGTCTAGCAAAAGTAAAGATTCTACCTGCTACACCAGCATGAGTATTTTTTTCTACAAAGAACGTGGATTTATTGTTTTCTTTATCATACGCAAAAAAAAAGAAGTACGTTATAGCGTGTTTTTTTTCAAATTCGTATATACGGTTGCCTCTGATTGCAGTGGACAGTGAAAAAATTATTGTGTTATATGGCTTTATTACCACTGTCTTTTGTATAACTAATTGCATATTCATAAAATCTGAAAAAACACAGTTGAGCTACAGGCTTGTTACCACTGAATACGGTTTTACTGGCTAGATACATTTATATTTACTTGTAAAAATGTGTTGTAAAAACAAGTTATTCTACATGTCAAGCATGTTTTTATGTATATTATAGAGTATTATATTGTTTAAAGGTTACAATTTGCTGTCAATATACCAGTTTTTAATCGATATTTTTATTGTTCAAAATATCCATAACCACTGCTAGTAAAAGACAGTCTAGGTGTTTTTATTGTCAAAAGTTACGTAGAAATATATATGGACAACTTACTTTTTTGTTTTGCGTTTTATTTTGCTGTTACTAAAATAATAACCTTAGTATACACAAGAAGTCAACCTAAAATTAATTTTCTAAGTGTGCAAACAAATTTTCTCTTTCCCTTTGTTACATGAAACACTATTTAAATATCTTGAGCGCAAAAAACAACAAATGACCAGGGTTGCCAGAAATTTCTTCACATGATAAACCAAATGTGTGTCAAAAATTATGTAAAATATACTTAATTTTTTAATTTTGTAAAAAAAGTGTTTGCAAAAAGCTAGAAGGTTTTTTTAAAATAAAGGCACTTTCAAAAAAAAAGTTTAATTTGGTTTTTTATAAATTTTATAGGTAATGCGTATAAAACAAAAAAACCATACATTTAAAAACTGGCTATTTTTTTTGCATCGTTACTGGTGTAAAAACGATAATATATGACGAGTGACAAATCACATATTGATTTTTATTGTAAACAAAAAATAATGCCGATTTATTTGAGGTTTTATGCAAAAGATAATATGTTTTTATTCAAAAAAACTTAAACGAAAAATTTTATTATGATCGGCTAATATTTTTTAATTTAAACGCGTGATGACTTTTCGTTATGCGGATTTACCTAATGATATTTTTCCTTTAAAAAAATATAAAAACTAAAAAAGCATGACACGACTCCAGAGATAATTACTTATATTTTAGAAATAAATACTAAGGAAACAATATTTTGTGCTTTTTTTTCACAAAAAAATTGTATACAATGTACCAATAATTTGTTTCGTAATTCATAATCATATAAGGTTCACGGTAGTGTTTTGTCTTTATACTTGATAAATTTAATTTGCAGCGAAGGATCTAAAAAAAGTAATTTGTTTCTTTATATCAATATAATGATTCTATGGATTGTACATCAAAAATTAAAAACAAAAAATCTACACCAAAACGGCCCAACTAACCTTTATATATTATTGCTGACACGTGTTACTTTAGAAGCAACGTATCAGGGCAAAATTCAACATTAAGTTTTTCTTTTTATTTACTGTTTGCAACATAATGTAGTATCAAAATTTTTTTTAAAATTATTTTGTATATAAATTTCTTCATACAAAAAATAAGTGCTTTAACAGGCTAAGATTAACCGATTTCTTGTTGTTATAGTTTTGTAATACTAGAAAATAAATTTTCTTTTTTAAAAAAGGGATACCTTGCTTGTTTGCCTTGTTTTTTTTGGATTTATTTAGTTTATGTTTTCTTTGTACAAAAACCTGTATTAGAACAATGCATATTAAATATACATTCTACAACCAAGAGCATTTATGCTACTAACACTTGGCAGAATTTGACATCAATTTTATATTGATTGAACTTTTTGATTAATTAAACTTACTCATACTACTAATTAAAAGGTTTATAGATTTTTTTGGCAACGAAACACAAAAATGACAACGCATGCTAAAAACAATCTTTAAAGCCATAAAACTGTAAGAATACTGCAACAACAACAAGAAATGAAAATAGTAAACTGTGTAAGAACATTCGCGTGCAGGGTCATAATTTTTATATTAAAAGAGTTATAGGGGCAGTGAAATTTCAGTGAATATCTTTTACGCCAATCTGATTAAAGTAAGCTTTAAAGAGGTTTTAAGGATGTTTTGTCTTACTCCTTGGGTTTAATTAAATTTCAGTAAAGAACCGATTATATGCTTTCCAATAGATGTATAAATGTTTTTTTTTATTTACTGAAGTTAAAAATGGTGTTTTTCGCGTTCTATAATATAAGTAAACAAATATGTATATGAAAAATCCAAAAAAATGTGTTGTAGAAAATATTGGAAAACTGTAGTTAACCCACTCTTCCTCTAATTTAAGGCAAAAAAGTTGCATAAAAGACAAGTTCTTGAATAAAAAAAAAGCATAAAGCATATTATTGAAGTATTTTATAGTGCCGATATATAAATAAATGACCCTTTCCTTATGTACAACCCATATCGAAACCCTATAAAACTAACCTTAAGGTACGTCGATGTTTATCCAATTGACAAAAAATTACAGCAAATATAGTGTTTTGCACATAAATTAATGTTTTAATGCTAATTATGGAACACTAAAATGCACTAAAAGGTGATTTTATAGTATCATTTACAGTCCAACCCTTAAATAGGGCAACTTTTTTTTCGCTCTACAAAAGGGGGGCTAAACTACATTTTGCCAAATACTGTATTTTAATAACATTAATTTTTCTAAATATACCAAATTTTATAAAAATAAACCAACTTTTTTTTGGCTCTAAAAATATACCAAAAATGTTATATTTTGTATAATAATATGTCATATGGCCACGCTGCAAATGACAGTTTAACTATTTGTTTTTTTTGTTTTTTTTTTGCATTTTTGGAATTATAAAGTTATTAGATTTTTTGGAATTTTTGTTTTAACAATATTTCTCTTTTTTTAATACTTAAAAACGCACTGGCTTTTTTTGCAAACACATGAAAATATTGTTTGTCATCTTTCTTTAATAAACTGTATTCCAAGTCATTTTTTGTAAGAATAACCCGGTATTATGCTATAGATTACCTGTTTATGGTACTGTGTGAACAACCGGTATAGTTTTTATACATATTGTTTATGCATATATTTGATCACCTATGACCTTTTTGTATTTTGTATATTTAATTCGATTGTATTTTTTATAATCTAATCATATAAAAAACTACAAAAAATAGCGTTTTTTACTTGTAACATCTAGAGAAAATTTTTTATTAAAGCGAAACATATTTGACGCAAATAAATTCAATAATTGGAATTTTTACTGCCCAAAAACTGCAAGGAAAGTGATAAATATATAACAGAGAAATTTTTAAGCACGAAAAAACGTTTCAGTTACTGTAAACATAGAGTCATATCGCCAGCTATAAAAAAACCTTTATGCAATTTACGATCTGTTTTATCTTCGGTTATATTTAGTTGTGTACTGTGCACTATCGAAAAAAAAGTCTGAAGTATTTACAATGCAGACACAAAACATATAAAGTTTTAAATTGCTTCTTTGTAGTTGCCAAACAAAAATATATATTTTTACAAAAAAAAACATGTCATACGTTTAAAATGCTTTTATATGTGTCGAAAAAATGTTTTTGAACGTTTTTTTTGGGTTTTAAAAAATATGAGAATCTTGTCTAATAGATTTATGCAAAGTAAATTTTTGTATTTTTTGTATAAAAGAGTTTCTGTTGTTTTTATCTTGGATTTGACAATGCGTTGTTTTTATAAACTTTTTCATGTTTCTATTGTTATTGTTTATGCAAGATGTACGTACAAAATGTGCTTGTCATTTATTAAAAACGTATTACTGACAGTTAATTACACTGCATGTGTTTTCATATACACGAATAATAGCATTTTCGATCTCTAACGTTTACCATTCTATTTGTAAGGTTGTCACAGTAAAAAAATGTTTATGAATCTATTTTTAAATAGCTTTAAAGAAATTGTATCAACAAGAAAAGCAAAATAATTTTTTTTTGGTTGTCATTTTTGCACCTTAAGTACAAAAACAACGCTTTTTTGCGGCAGTTTTTATAAAGGAAGCTTACTAAAGCATACATAAAGCACTTTTTTTATGGCTAGCACGTAATAAGCAAAGATTTTAATTGTTTAAAAATGTTGTAACGTTTTACAGCGCAATGCTAGAGAAAATCGTTTGATACATTTGATTTTGGTCTTGAAAAACGCAGAAGTATGACAAAATATGATAGTTTGTACGGAAAGTCTAATGCAAAAAAAAAAAAATATAAACATTGGCATTTTATGGAGAAGCAGTGAACGTCTTCCTATAGTACAAAAACCTTCGTACTGTTTCCTATATACTAGCTTTTCGACAATTAATTACATACTGTGTGTTTTTACTAGGCATCTAAAACTGATAGCAAAATCTTGCATCTACAAAAAAAACAGAAACAAAAAAAAACTTGTAAACAACTTTTTGTATCATATTTAAAATACTAGAATTTACTTTTTTGCGTTTTCTATGTAGATATTAAGTTGTATGTAATCTAATATATTGAATTTAAATTAAAACTTGAAAGCTCATTTTGTGAAAAAAAAATATTTTGTTGTAAAAGTTCGCAAAAAATACTCGTTCATCTTACAATTAATTTATAGCAACTAGAAATCATTTTTAACGTCTAAATAAACATGATTAAACTAATTAGACTTAGTAAAAAAAAGTTCAACTTAGACATTTTTTATTTTTTTTGCCACCAATACATGCAGCATAAAAAATTGCTTTCGGTTTTTTTTTTTTAGAAAAGTAAAACATTAATATGCTTTTCTACATATAAACGAAAATATTGTATACTTATGCGCGTATTGAGTATTATAGCAAAAATAAAACCTATACAGAACAGATGAAATTAATACCTAGAGGTAACAAAAAAGTATTGTGACATTAATCTTTAACAGGAGTACTTTTTTATAACGTTAAAATCAATTCAGCACTACTTTGCACTTTTTTGCGTACACTCATTACAGTTAAGAGGGGTTGTTTGTTACGGATGGCACAGATGAACACTTATTGCATATAAACGAATAAAAAAATATAAAAACGAGTTGCATTTTTTTGTTGCGCAAAGAATCAATTGTTAAATTTATATTTACATAAAGATGCAATTATTGCGTGTAATCTTTTCAAACTGTGTCTTGTTGTACTGTCTGTTGACCTAAAAGCTTGCCATATACTTTAAGTTTTTTAACTGATATTCGACCATTTTAAAATTACAAGTGTACTAAACAAACATAAATTGTAATATTTTTGCATTGAGCGATAATATATTTTTAAAATACAAAATATATGTGTATATACAGGTAAAAAATGTATTGTAATTACTATAGTTTGGCGTTTTTTTGTTCGTATGTTTAAATATATTAAAAAAATTGTTTTTATAAATTATTGCTGCAAAAAAAGACTTTTAGTTTATTGACTTATTAAGTATATAAACATTGCAAAAACATACATAAAATGTCTACAAACAACGTAGCGAAAGTGTAATTTATAATGCAAAGACCATATGCATATTTTTTACGTGTGTAAACAAAAAAACTACAACAGAAGGTAAAAAAGTACTATACACGTGCACCTTATGTTTAATAGATAGAGTTGTTTTACCAGCTGCTTTTTTTTTATCTAAAAAAAATAAAGGCCTTTTATGTTCAGTTTGACGTTTACGATTGCTAGTAAAAAACACATTAGGCTATTTTATTTAGTAGTAAAATTGAAATTTTCGCATTCTACTTGTGTGTTTGTTCTTTTTGTTTTTGCAAAATGCATATGCAAAAAAATATTAAATATACTGTGTAATTAATTTTTACTATATTATTTTGTATTTCATTTTTATGTACCAGAGTAGTTGTAAACTTACGCCATTGCAAATGTATTGTTTGATCTTTTAAACACTAACATTTTATATTGTCCTTATTTGTATACAAGATAGACACTTTACTAATATATTCTGTAAACCGTACAATACATCCGTTTTTTTGTAGAACATACAACATAATTGTAATTTTTTTAATGTATTTGCTTATACGATCTTTATGTAGATCAGTGTTTTTTTTGTGTTAATTGTCGTTTTTGGTTTTATATAAACATCAAAGAGAGCACCTATAGTAGAATAAATGCCATTGTTGTGCCTGACGTACGCATTTTTGCTCGTACTACACAAAAATTTAGCAAAAAATTTTTTTAATATTAATATATATTTTTTAGTTTTTTTATATATTAACAGCCAATTTTGTGTAATTTTGCTGTATCAAATTTCGTTGATATAACTTTAACACTATAAAAAATGTTTTGTATGATTACATTCTATTGTGTCAGATAATGTAGCATTTTGTCAAATTATATATGTAAAAGTATATTAAACAACCAATATTAAAAAATGTACCAATCGTTCTTATGATTTCGTTCTGAAAACCAAGACTACAAAAGCAATATCAAATAGTCATGGTAACAGAAAATTTGCATACAAAACGTATGCATGATATAAATAAACTTTAAATCACATAATACTGTTGTCTACGCAATGTTTTTTTCACACGAATTATGATTTTTTGCATATTTCTTAAATCGCAAGGTACACAAGATTACGCTATTTTAAAAAAATAGTTGTAATTTTGTTGTTTTCTGTGTTTTAAGATAACTACCAGCTGCGAATATGATGTTTAAAAGTGTTTTTTATTAATCTTTGCAATGAATTGTTGTACGTTCAGTAAACATAGTTAATTTATTGACTTATCTACATAAAAAAATATTTAAAGATAAATAATAGATAAGCAATAACTTTTACTTTAAACAAACGCGCATAACGAGCATGTCTTTTTGCAAAATAAAAAAATGTTTCTTAAGAGGTTTTTCTTCCCAAGAAACAGATTTTTTTTTTTTCTGCGTGTAAAACATAATTTTAAATATGAAATCTGTGCTTAGGCATTTCTTTTTCGACCCTCTTTTTGTAGCAAACAAAGAATTATGTTTATTGGACAGAAATATTTAAGAAAGATCAAGTTTTTGCAAAAGAGACACGCTCTAAGATTTCTATCGAAAAAATATTTTTTAAAAATATTTTTATAATCCAGAAACTCAAAATCTGTAAAAAAGTAACAAAAAATGTATTAATTATTCAAGTAGCCTTGATTTTAATTTTTTTATACTGTGACAGCGACCATTAAACTTTGCAGTATGTATCTCTGCATTATATGTATTTTTTCTACAAAAAACACTGGGTAAATTGTAGGCTGATACTTTGATTAAGAAAAGGCCATGAACCCTCAAAATAAAAAAAAAATAAACATTTAAATATATTCAAACACAGTAAAAAGTTGATTAATACACAAGTAAACTTTTTTTGGAGAAAAAAACTGCACGTTACCACCGCAAAGAAAAAAACTAAATCTTTAAAAAGCAAAAAAAAATTAAAATTATTTAATACTTAATAGGTGTATAAGTTTTAAATAATATTTTGCAAAAAAAAAACGATGCTGATGTAAAAAGTAAAAAATTATGCAAAAATTATACGAAAATCACAAAAATAATTATAATTTTTTGTCTCTACAAAAACAAACATGAACTTATAAAAAACCTAAATATATTGTTTTTTGATCAATTATCATCTCTCCTTTTATGTTTCAAATTAGAATACTAACACCGCTTAAGAAATATGCTGTCCCTAAAGAATTTGCATTTCTTTACGACTTTTTTGTTGACGACACAACGCGAATGCACGCACGTAAATATTGAATCTTGTAGGATTTGCAATATGGCGTTGCTGGTCGTCTTTTGCACATGCAATGCAGTAGGTAACATATTTTTTGTTTGATATAATCGTTGTTTTCGTACTAAAAGTAATCTTTAAAATTCTTTTTGTGTATTTTTGTTGTAAAAATGTAATAGAACGCATTTGAAACGTTAACTCAGCTCAGTATTCTAGTGATTATATAAGAAGGACCTTATAAGCTAAAATTCATGTATAATTATCAGTATACATTCAGTATATACCTGTCGGAGTTCTGTGGTGTTCAAGTGCCTTTGCACTCAAACCTTATGTCGCAAATAAAACAAAAAAAAATATATCTAAAGGTATAAATACTGTACAAAATTTTTTGCTTTGCTCAAGGTTTATTTTTATAAGAATAAAAAACTCTTATCCTAGGACTTTTGATTTTAAATGTATAAGGCAGCAGAAAAAACTAACTTGCCAGTTTTTTATAATAGAGTTCTTGCTTATAAAAAGTCGAAAAAAAGTTCCATGGGACAATAATACCAGATCTGTAAATATGTGTTTACATTATTATGCACAAAAACATATATATAACATTTTAATAATCTAAACTTTTTTTGGTCATTCTGGTAACTATGCCTGTTATATTTTTGTTTTTGCAGTTGTTATTTTGCAAATTTTGTCACTGTTTTTAAAACTATCAGGAAATATTTGACCTAACTCTTTGACAGAAATAAAAAGAAAGAAGATAATACGAAAAAATAGTGATAAAAACTATATAAAAGAGTCAGCTCATGTCTATCATATCATACAAGATCTAGAGGTAGATAATGCCCAATCTTGCAGTAAAATTGTACATGAAAAGAGACCTAGAGAATATACCAAGGCTTTTTTTATCTTTCCTTTTGAACCCAGGAACTTTCTGTAAAATGATATTATATACTAAAACCTTGATTAAAAGCGTTCGGTTAAAACCGCTGCAGTTTAAAGTTAAATTCTTTTGCTTAACATACAAACTAAAATCGATTGGTATATAAAAAAACAAAAGTAGTATTTAATTTACCATTATGGTTACGTTCAAAAATATATCCATCTTACGTAAATCTATTTCAAATAAGTATTTAAACACGAATACGTACTTTAAAAGCACTGTATATCTAGTTTTAAATTTTATAAAGCAAACTTATGCCATTTATCGTTGAGTCGTAATTTGCATGCAAAAAGCTTTTTAGTTTTTTCGATGTTTTTCGTGGCGTACAGTCTAACAGCAGACACATTTACAAGGCGATCAATTCTGTCTACTTTATTTCATGCAAATAAATTTTATTCTAATTGGGCTGTAAATCAAAAGAAAAAAACTCATAAAATATAAAATTAATAATTTTCACACATTTTACGTATACAAGCTTTAACTTTTTTATTTATTTTTATTTTTTATATATAAACAATAATTAGGCATTCAAAAATTTCTTAGGTTGTACAAAACATTTCAAAACGGTATGTTGGTACTTCATCTTGGTGTTGAAAAGTGCAGATTTTGCATTTTCGTTCTTTTGTGAGATTTTAAAATACTATAATTTATTTTTGTTCAACGCACAAAAAAAAAACTTATGTACTGTACATACGCAATATATATAAAACAAAAAAAAAAAAAAATATTGCGTTTTATCCCGGAAAAAAGTGAATTTAACAACGTATTTTTGACAATTTTTTTAAAATAAAATAAAACCATGTTTTGACGTAAAGCTGTAATTTACTACATAAAAAACAAAAAGAACAGAACTTCTAAAATAGTCAATTAAAAGGAAAAATCAATACAATACAATAAAAAGATAACGGCAAAAAAAAGTGCAGTATAAGACAATTTTACCGTAACGGTCTGTCTAAATTAAACAGTGTTATAAATGCTGTAGAACTGTATTTAAAAAAGACAGTTTGCAAGAATAAAGACTTGTTTTGTTTGTTTTTTTTATTTTTAAACGTCTATTTTTTTGTACAAATGCAAGCAATACTGCGTTTCTGCAAATTTCGCGCTACTTATAGGTTCTTAAAAATTACAAAAAATGCTCCAAAAATGTTTTAAGTATAGCTGCTACAGGCGTATATACATGTCTTAAAGACCAATACTTTGTAGCATTAAGAATTATCTGTGAACAGAAACATAACTTGGGTAAATTAATTGCGTGCAACGCTGTAAGCTAGACAAACAAAATACTCATGGGTAGAGTTGGAACTTCGAATTTGCATTTAGTATATTTTTTTGTAACAAAAAGCAAAATAACATGTTTTACTTATTGATTAAAAAATTTTTGTAATACAATTATACTGCGTAAAAATTTAAGCACATTTACAAAAGCTAGAAACTACTTCACTTTGTGTTGGAAGTACATGTGCGTTAACAAAACAAAAAATAATTTTTTTGGATGTATATGCATACTTTAACATACAAAATCACATGTAAAATAAGGACATTAGATGAAAAAGTCAACCGGCAATCGTCCTGTCTGCTTTACTAAAAAGCGCAGCTTTTTTACATATTTTTTTATCACATTCTTTTACAACGGGTATTGAAAAAAAAATATTTTACTTTTTGATATAGAATACGAATGTTGTTATGAATTAATAGTTTTTTTTTGCTACAAATTTTTTTTAAACTTAATTATAAAATAAAACACAAACACAAAAATAAAATTAGTTTTATGGTTAAAATTAGATGCGAAAAACAATACAATTTTTGACGTTTTTTTTTTTTGCAATAAAAAAAGTAAACTTTATACCAGTAAAAAAACAAAAAAATACTCTTCTTTTACGCTACAAAAAGGGTAGTTGACAATTTGTTATGTTTAATATTTGTTTGACATTTGCTTATATTGTAATAAACGAGTTTGTCTGTAAAAGTTGCACTTGTTACTTTTTTGCGCAAAAAAAAAATTATTTAAACGTTTTTGTCTAGCAACCTACAAATGCTGTCGATTTTTGTAGTGATTGTTACGTTTAAAAACCCCATTGCATCAGTTTTGTCTCCTATTCCTAAAAGACAGTAATTATGACTAAAAATGCTTAAAAATGCAGTTTGAGTTGCGCAAACGACGCAGCTAGCGGATAAAAGTCTCTGCGCTATACAAAACCGATTTTACGGATTTTTTGTTGGAATTTAAATTTAAGATGTTGTTTGGGATATTTTAAAAGGCGATAACAGATATATGCAGACTATAGCTAATTTAGTCACAGCATATAAAGACAGGGTATTAAACAATTTTCATCCTTTACAAGCCTCACTCTGCTGAATCGATAGTTTTTTAAGCGTCATCCAAAAGTGATATTAAACATTACACGACAAAAAAGAAATTTTTTTGGAACCTTTAAAAATTAATAAAAAATAAATACAAACTTACGTTTAAAAAAAGTAAATAGCAAACACAAACAAAAACAAGTAACGCGTATCAGTTGTAGTTTTTGCATTTTTTTAAAGATGATGAATCATGTTTTATGAAAACAAATGATAAAAATATTAAAGTAAGAAAAGTAGTTCAAAACTTAGGTGTAGCGGCAACCAATTGTTTTTGTTGCTGTATATAGGTTTTCGAATTTTTGCTTTTACAAATTTTTAGTGTCCTTACATTTTTATAAAAAAAACGCTACTGAACCTGATAGCTCCGGTATCATTTTTACAGCCAAATTCATATGCATTTTATTAAAATTAATGCAGCTTCAAGTGCAAAAAGGGCAATATCAGCCGGAATCCGGGTTTTGCTTTACCCTACTAGAAAAATTATTCATAAGAGGTGTAAAACTAGTTATAAACATAGTTGTGTTGCTGCAAATAAATGCAGTTGCAAAGAAAAGCAAGATTGTGTAAATAATCGTATAAAGTAATCGTAATTGAAAAGAATTGTATGGTAAAGTTTTAGCTGCTATAAAAGAAATTGTATCTCCATTAGCAGTTTACACGCAAAAAATCATTCACAATTGTTTTTTGGTTTACTATAGTGTACGGTGTCAATCAGTGAAAGAAACTTACTGACCACGTTTTTATGCAAAAAAAAACTACAAAAACAAAGTAGTAAAATTGCAAATGACAAGTTAAAGCTCAATAGTGGTGTTACCGTAGTCGTTTAGTTAGCGGTAATACATTCAAAATGCAGTCAAATACTTTGAAAGCATCATAAATTCTCAATTAAACTACATAATACAACAAAAACAAGAACCAGTTGTCGAAATAGCTAAGTTAAAATTTAAATATTATTAAAACAGTTATTTTACAGCTAATAAATACACAAAACTTTGATTCATATGCGTATGGAGCCCTATGTCCTGTCTAAAACAGCACAAAATTACAGGAAAAAAATAAGCCTTTACATTTAATTTTTTTTTTCTGGCAAAAAAGCAAATGTTACACTAACGTACATAACGATGCTCGTTAGTCGAAATTTTAATAGCAAAGCAGTATTAAAAGTTTTTTAAATGAAACGAAAACATTCTATTTGTGACCCAAGATAATATTTTTTGCCAAAGATGTAATTGTGACATAATTCGTTTTTGTAATTGATCACGTAGCATTTTTGCAACAAATTTACTGTAAAAGGTATTTTTTTTACTGTACCTTTAAAAGGAAGCAAATGAGATTGAATTGGTTCTTTCATATGAAAAAATTATTTATACCGCTTTTGCTTTGGATAAAAATTTATTTTTTACATCAGCATTAAAATCTTTGGATTCCATTTACCTGCCATAAATTATTCAATTTAAATATTTTGACCAAGTAAGGCATACGTTTTTGTTTAGGAATAACTATATATATATATAATTTTGCAATATTGTTATCTTTTTTGTAAAGTTGCTTATGCGCGTATGTTAAAAAGGCAATATTTATGTTAATAAAAATACTATTTTAAATGATAGTTGTTACAAATGCACTAGAATTTTTTTTACTGCCAGTAACAAAAAATTATTAAATTAACCAATATGCACCAGTTTTTTACTTTTAAGGTACAGTCAGCGATGTTATGAATATAAAGATGCATCTATATTGGCTTTTAAAAAGTATTTTTAAACTTTACAGATACTTTTTTTTTGATGCATTTAATATATAAAAAGCATGTTTTGAGCTACAACATCTGTCTGTATATAGCAAAAAACGTAAAACAGCAAAAGAACCAACCAAATAAAATTGCTTAATTTAAAAGGTTTTTATATTATAAAAACAAAAGATATAATAAGAAAAGGAATAAAGTAATACATGGTTTTTTTGTTGTTGGCAATAAACATACAAAACTAATTTAGATGTTTTTTTTTGAATTTAAATGAGAGAACGAAAGGGTGTTTTAAAAATCGCAATCCTTAAAAAATTGCAGTGACTTTTTTATATTTACTTAGAGGTGCAATATTGTAATTGTTTCCATATAACAAAAAACTCGTGACTACTATCATTAGAAGATGCCGGAGGGGCGAGGGGTAGGGGGGGGGGGGGGGTGTTT
>JAQFYM010001871.1:0-28104 GCA_034694785.1 Agrenia bidenticulata | reverse complement strand
ATCATTTTATCTGAAGAACTTATAATAAAGTTTTAACTACTGCAACTAAATATTATGAATAACTTAAATACTTGGTTACAATATAAAATGAACTTTTAATATATATTTTTTACAAAAGAAGAAATTCATGGTTTTATTTTTAAAAGATTCAAATACGTTTACATTATAAAAATAACACATATATCTATTTAATAATTTTTATTTGCAAAATTGATAATGCCATAAAAGACAAAATTGTGTGTATGCAAAACGCATATTTTGCAGAAATAGTAACTAAACTGTATGTTGAAATCTTTAGAACAACACTTTTTGCCAAAAAGTGTTTTAACAAAAAAAAAACCCCTAAAATATTTTTAAAAAATGTAACTTAGTTGCTAAAAGCAGCATAAAGCATATTACACCGCGATTGCTGTAATTATATGTGTAGCGTAAATTGTTTATGCTTTTTATTGGGTACTGTTAAACTATAAATTTACCTTCGGGTTTATTATTGATTAATATTTAAGCCTGGAAGACAGTGGCGTAGGATGAACGGGGGCAGGAGGTAAGCCGGCAACATGAAAAAACTTCTTTTCTAACAAAAGTGTTTTCGCCGCAAATTTAAGAAAGATTTATTTTAGTGCAGCGATTTTATTTACAATAAAATCAGAAAAAAAAAATTAAAAAAAAAATTAACCACAATTATTTCAAAAAGACATAATAACATTTTTGAAAGCAAAAAAATGTTTTGAAGCTGCAGATTGAAAAAAAACGGACATTTTCTTGCGATAAAAATTTCTGGCTACCCCCTGCTGGACGAATTTTAACTGTATATATACTTACATACACAAAAAAATTAATGCTTTTTCAGATCAGAATTTTGCCTTTTCAACAAAAAATATGCGTTAAATCAAATTTTTTACTACCAAAATATAAGCGACAAAGCAAAACCCATTATCATAGATCGATGACAAAAACAATATTTTGTAATATTTTGTGGCTTTTGTTTTGTTTTTTTACTAGATGCAAATTTTTCATTTATTTTAAATCTACTTAAAAACAAAAAAAAGAATTAAAATTTTAGCATGAACATTTACATCCAAAAAGAAAATTAAAGGACCTACTCGTGTACATACATAGGTTCATTCTATTAGATGCAACATTTTTTTTGTTTAAATACACCTCAAAACGTTTTTTTTGTTAAAATACTACTTGTAATTTTAAAAATTTGCGCTTAATATATTTTTACCTATTTTAAGTTGCAAAACATATAGCACAAAAAAAAAGCCTGTTAAATGCACAGATACAAATTGTACAAGTATAGATTGCCCCGTTGATCCATTTGCAGCATGATTCTTTGCACGAAAATGGGGGTTTACATTGCCAAAGAGGCTTATAAATAAATTTTTAAAAAAAAATGTTAAAATGCCTCAAATACGTAATTATATATAATAACATAAAAATAGTAATTTCTATATCATTTTACAATTTATTTTGATTTACTATTTAATAACAATTTCAATTAACAATTCTTAATACTATCCGCACATAGTGTTATACTTTTTAGATTTTTTTTTTATATTTTTGTGCGGGTTAGGTTCGTTTTGATGGGTCTTTAGAATTAAAAAAACAGTAACGGTGAGTGCCTCTGGGATATTTTTGACTTTGTAGCTGCGAAAAGTATTTGTTTTTGATGCTATTTTTGAGACCGCGTGCAAAAAGCTATGAGAAATTGCTGTATAGCGGAGTTCTGTAAGTTTGTTTTTAATTGTGATTATAATACTTTTGTATTCGGTTTATCCTTTCATTACTTGATTTTTAATTCTCACCTGAAAGTTTAGCCAAAATTAAATATTTATGGCAAAAAAAAATACTTTACGATATAATTTTTAGGTAATTAAAAACAGTAAAGTGGACGCCTTGAAAACACTTATCCGTATACTTACATCTACAAAGCACGTTTTTACAGTTTAAATTTTTGTGCTTTATATGACATTTTCATTTTTCGATTCATATACAAAAACTATATTACTTTTAAATGTAATAGTCGTAAAAGAACGACAGTTTGTGCTTGATTTAGAGGCATAATCAGCTTTAACAACTTAGGAAAACATTTTTAGGAAGCAAAATTCTAAAAAAATATTGCAAAACTATTTTTAGTTTTATTTCAAAATATACAAAAAACACTTTTTTATTTTTTGCAGGTATTGTAAAATATTCAACTAGTTACAGTATTTTTATATGGATTTAAAAAATTTACACGTTTTATTTATGTGTACAGCGGCGTAAAACGAAAATTGTTGGCGATAGCATTTCAATCTTTATTCTTAATTAGCTTACCCCAACAAAAAACGATTTTTTTGTATAATCCAAACTGGTTATCGTAATATCAGGGGGTCTGAACTTGGCACAATTTACACCAAAGCAACTTTGTAAAACCCTTGCATGGCTCCAAACATGTAAAAAATTAAATGTGCATATTATGATGTAAAAAGCAACGAACATTGCAGGAATTATATAAACATATCTTTTTTCACTCAAAAAATGTATATAATACGCCTACTAGGCATTCATCTTTCTAGAGGATTTTCCAAAGTCACAATTGGAGCCATAATATTATAAGACCGACGAATATCTTAAATTAAACGGAAAAAAAGTACAAAATTAACAAAAGATATAAAAAACAATAGTGTAGAAAATATGTTAAAAAAATGCGTCAAAACATGTTTCAACATAACAAAACTAATCATACTATCTTCCAGCTACGACTGTGTTTACAGTAAACCAGAACTTTGTGATTAAGACAACAGTTTTTTGTCGTATAATTGCATCTATATATGGTGGTAATCCGGTGTTTAAATGATTATAGATTTACATCAAGACTATGTAAAAGAACTGTAAAAGATACAAAAAGTGCCAGACCTGTTGCATTTAATACATCAAAATCAAATACATTTTTTTTGGTTTTTTTTAGATTTTACGATGTGTGATATTATTTCTATCTTTACGTAAGAACCCATACGCTCAACTCTCATTCACGTTTTTTTCGGCGACATACACATAAAAAAAGGTATTTGAAATGTAGTTTACTGTAAGACTGGACTTGATATCATATATATTCTTTTTTTGTGGTTTTTCGTAGCTATATTTCGTGGCTCAATGTTCAGATTGCACATATAGGGCTCAAAAACAAAAAATGTGTACAATCCTGTATATACTTTTGTATACTACGCATAAAAACAAAAATAATTTCAATAATTCAGTTTGTATTAAGTTAAAACTTTATTTGTGTTGAACAAGTTATTTTTTTTTTAAAAGCGATTTGCTTTAAGCTAAACAAATAATATCATTTTACGTTTTTTTGTCAACGAATCTTTAATATTATTAATTAGTGGTTTTGTACGACAAGACCAATTTTTATTTACGCAATTAAAAAAATGTTTCCAAAATGTCATGAAATTAAAAAAATATTATAGTAACACGTTTATAATTGACATTGTATTCACAATTGTTGACGTGCACAAAGACGCTTATCTACGCGGGTGTTTTGACGGGTTTGCCATCGGGCCTGGCACTCAAAAGAACAAAAGAATCTAAAAGTATGCAGTTTAACTTGTGATAAAGCATTTTTTAAAGTTTTTCTGAAAGTATTTGTCAAAAAAATTTTTGTTAAAATGGGCACGTAAAATTCGGATGTTTAGGCTTAAGATGTTTTAAATGCTACAATGATTTAAAAAATGCATGTTCTTTACAGCATAAGGGTGTTTTTTGTGCTTATGCCATACTAAAAATTCCATCTTACCGTAGTAATAGTAATGACAATTTTGCCATGCTAAAAACAAAAAACATATATATTTTTTATGTTGTACCAAGTATTTAACCAATGATAGAAAATTTTACCATGCATATAAAAAAGGTATTAAAAATGCCATGGTATAATTTTTGCCATGGTAAAAAAATAAAACTTTTTTTTACCTGGTAAAATAAAAAATGCCATGGTAAAACATTTTAGACCTAAGTTTGGAATGTTCTTTTTACCATTGAAAAAAAGGAACGCACCCTAAATAAATTTTTCATGTGTACTATGCTATTTTTTTTGACAAGTTGAGGGACATTTGAATGTAATTAGACAGAATATTTGAGTGGTTTTCTGCTTACAATATCTATATACCGTTATTTAAAAAATGAAACAACGACATTCATATAGGAAAAAATTATACCGGGATGAAAAAGACAATAGATATGCAATTATGCAGTTTTTATGTATATATTTAGAAATAACTTGTTCGTCTAAAGGGAAAATAATGCGTAAAAGTGTATATGTATACTAAAAGTATATTTTTTTAAAAATTATTACATTATTTTCGACACTTGTGTACACCTGTATTTTAATATTTGTTCTAGATTAATGCATGACAATTTTTAAGGCACAAAATCACAGCATAAACGGACGAAATATGTATAGAAAGAAAACAACGAAAAAGAAAGTTTTTTATTTTTTTGTATAAATTACTTACAAAAAAAAACACATGCAAAATAAAAGCAAAAGTTATTTTCAAAAAATAAATATTCTTTAATCATATTATTAAATTTTTCAACAATTATTTTATTTATCTTTAATACAGTACTAAACCAGAAATAATTACAGCAAAAATCGAAATGTAAAAACTTATGGGTACTATAAAGTGTAAAAATGAAAAATATAAACAAAAAAAAAACATAGCATGGACTAATTTTATGTTCGTTGTCCAAAAAAACTTCTAATAAAAAAACCCATATCACTATTACACTGTCTACAGGGATAGCAAAATAAACAATTTGCTTGAAAAAACTGTAAATCTGGCTTTTTTCTGTTATAAATACTAAATCCGATGGTGGATATTTTTTTCCTTAAATAAAGATTTATTCTGATTAATCTTTATAATAAATACAGTTTAAATGTTTTTATATGGTTATCTGTTTTATTTTTTCTAGCATTTTTAGATTTTAAATAAAAACATGTTTACTTGCTTTTTCTACTCCTAAACGATTCCAGATTATTGTTGACATAACCAAATATTACAAACTTTGGTTGAACGCCTGCTATGCCTGCAACTGCGGCTGAAAAAGACCTCATCATAGTGCTCACTGACTTAGAAATACTAGGTGAAATTACTGACAACCAAGAAAGTTTTTTAATTGCGTCAACAACCACTTTTCTTATATTCAAACACGCAAATGGGCTAGCAACAGCTTTGAACAATAGAATTATCTTTGATTTCTGTAGATTTTTCATTTAATAAAACATTGCTATTTTAAAATCAGACGCTGAAAAATAAATAAAGGAAAATCATGCATCAAGACACAGGCTAAAGTTTTATCCGAAGTAAGGGCTTTGTTATGTTCTTTTTTATGTAATAGTAATGTCTAACTCTTATACAATGTCTCGTATATCAACATCTAATGAGTTCCAAATACTAACTGCTGTTACAATATTTATACTTGCATTTTTTTAGTATATCAGGTGATATTTCGATAGGTTTTCGTTACTTTTTATATAAGTAAATTTTCATTGTCATTTATACACCGTTAAGCTCAATTTATTATTTTGTAGAAATACTTGCATTTAAATTATCACGAACATTGAAAAAATTACTTTTATGAACAAAAACAATTTATAAAATATATTACCGCATTCCATTGCACTTTGTGTGAAACAACACGTACTTTACACTAAATTACACTATTACGTGCAGGGGTATAATTCCAGTACATATTAATTATATTTTCAACATTACACGGATTCATAAGATTTAATATCTTTTATAAATACGTTTTTACAATATGACCTGCAGCCAACGTTTATTTTACTTAAGAAACAATCCATACATATTATCTGCGATAATTTAATTTTACGCGTCATTACAATGTACAAACCTCAAAATTTAAAAAGCATTATCCCTTGCATTTCTATTGAGATCTTTACTATTTGTTGGTATAAGAAATCTGCGCTATGCTCTGCCTGCTGTTTAAACCGTATAAAAAACTTATTACCTAGGCATTCTATGCGATAAAAGCGGCGCAAAGTTTAAGATCCTTCTATATATGTTCTTTTTAAAGTAAAGTATACATAAATGTTTGAGTTTCAAATTTTTTTTATACGAACATCAATCACTTCTGTTTTTTTCTCACTACGCAAAATCCCTCATTTAGGGTTTTCTACTAGATGACTATATCCAGAGCACAAAAAAATGCTACACATAGTACATTTTAAGAGTTCTACTTTCTCGAATAAATTTTTTTGCTCGAAAAACATCTACCAATCAATTACTTGAGTTTTATATATACTTTATGTTGTTAAAATTTATTTTTATCTAGATTTTTATAAATATTCTTGGTAATTTTAATCTATTAAACTTTCACAAGTACTATGATTTTGCAAATCACAAAATCAGCATTATCATGGTTGTTTGCATCCATTCTCTATGCATAGTATAAATTGTGCCTCCAATAACAAAAAAAAGGCTTCCACTTACGTTACACGACTTTAAATTTTGCACTTCAATCACTTGTAGCACGTGTTTATATTATGTCGACGTTTGTCTTAACGGAATAAATTTTCCGCCCTGTTTCCAATATATGAAATAATAAAATAATCAATAAAGCGCCAGTATACGCGATAAACATAAAAAAAAATAAATTTGCAGTGCTTTTGTGACATATCAGTAAAAAAAATAGTTTATACTAAAATTTCTTACTTAAGTTACTTTGTTTATAAAAAAGCAGAATCATCGTGATAATTATGCAGCTTTTTGTGTTTATATCTGTAAAGGTTTTTGAAAAGCTTCTTACATATATGATTAGTTGCAATACGAATAACTTGAAAAAAATACAACATGCCATGTTTTTTTGCACGTTGTGGCTTAAAACTTAGATTTTTTGTTTACTTTACTTTTGCAAAGCATTCATATAGATATGCATAAAATTTTTACTGTTATGATGTTCATTTTGAGTCTTAGAGTATAAAATGTTTTTGATATGTTTTTTTTTGTTAAGTGGTAGGCATAAATTTTTAAAATGGCATGAAGACAGAACACCTATGAAACGTAACTAGTCAGCAGCTTTGCTGATTTTGTTTTTACTTAACATGAAAAACTGTTCAAAGTATATAAAAAGTGTAAACAAAATATTTACTTTGAAATACATGTAAAGAAAGAAATTACAATTGCAATTATATATAAAAAATACATATATATATTTTTTGCATATAAATATTATTTACATATATTGAGTCTGCATCCTGACTGCATATAAGCTTTCTTTGCGTGGCAAAGCCCTTTTTTACATCTATGGAACCAAAGTAAAAGACGACTTGAAATAACTATAAAAAACATACAAACTACATTTTTGCACATTTGCAAACAACTTTAAAAAATTTGCACAAAGGTGATAGAGCATTTTTTGTATTTTGTATTTTTTATGATAATAAATTGTAAAATAAAACAATTTTTTTACAATATTTGTTATATAATGAGTGAGAAAAAAAAAATTTTGTATCTAAAATCTTAAAAAACTTAAATTGTAGTTGCTTAAGATGACGGCTGAGCGCATATGAAGAAAACCCTTTTTAAACACAAAAGAGCCTTCTTTTTCATGTTTTATCAAAAAAATCTATGTATCTTCTTATCAATAAAAATACTAAAAAAAACATTAAAAAAATATATATTTTGCTAAATAAATACAAAAATGTATAAATATTGCAATTAAAACAAACATTTCAGCTAACAAGGTGAAACTGATATATAATTATACAACTTTTATGCAGGTAAACAAGCAAAAAACACTTTATAAAGTCAACTGCCAAAAAAACAGGATTTTTGCTTGTTCATTTATAGTATGTATAGTTTTTAAGAATGTATTATTTTAGTTGTATCCTTATGACAGCCTACTAAAATAGTTTTTCATTTTTCGGAAAGTATGAAATTACTACTTTTTACTACAAAATAAGGTGGGTATTGTCATTTTTAATAATATAAACACAGTCTTTGAGTTTTCGTGCAAGTAAAATAAGTAAATGTCATTTCTACTTATTAATAAATATTGCATATGTAATTTTTAATTATTACAAGTTTTCGGCACATGCAAAAACCCATTAGAATCATCCTATTTTATATGTAAAGCCCATAAGAACTGTATCCGACAAAACTTAAATATTTTTAACCTATAGAAAGCATATACAGCTTAATTGATTATTTATACTAATATCGCAAACCATTTAAAATTGGGTTATCTCGTCCATGTTATCAACTGTGTATAAATGGTATTATTATGCAAGACAATTTTTATAATTTGTGCAACAAAAAATGTAAAATTAGAATTTTCTTTTAATATATTTACAGCTGTATCTAGAAGTATTTCTTTTTTTTCTACAACGTGCCGTGGTAATAAAAAAGGTTGAATATTATTACCAGTGGCGTTGAACAATACACCGCATTGTATGCAGCAGATGTTCATAACATTTTGGGCGCGCGTGCATATATATATGCTACTATTTTGCAGTTTCTTACAAAAAAAAACGCATTATTCTGTATTTTGTTGACATAGTTTTACACTCAATTTACACGGAAGTTAACACGTAATTAGACAACAAATGGAATTGCATTCTGCGTCGTTTGTAAGTATGGTTTGTAGTTTTCTTAAGCAACTAGCTATTATATGGTCTCACATACAACCATATGCGTACCTTATATTATATTAATTTACTTCTAGAAATAACATATTAGTGTTGACAGTCTAAAAGACAATTTTACAGTCTTTAAAAAAACCCAGAACCCCATTACAAATACAAAAAATACAAACAAGTATTTGTGCATTTCGTTTGCTCTAAGAATTATTGATTTTTTTTGGTTCGTTTTCTATATAAATTTACTGACAAATATTGCCCGGAAAAAACAAGCATTTATTTTTTTTCTACAAGGCTATTTAATAACTTTTTAACATACATATATGTAATTCAAAAAAGCATACATACCTATTAATATATTGTCAAAAACCATTAATACTACAGAACATAATTTATTATCTGTTTTTATATTCCGCCAATCACAAATTTACTTTTTTAACAGGGGAACTAATTTCCTCATCTATAAAGTTGAAAATATAGCAAGGATAAAAAAAAAATATTTTAATAAGTATGATGCGATCAAACGAAAAACTGTCAGAAAGAAATATTTATCACAACGTATACTGTAAATGTGCCTGAATTACACATGCGTATAAAATATTTGCTGCTTGACTAGAAATGTGACTCCGAAGGCACAAAAGAATGATGTTGTCTTACCATATGAATTAAGGTGATTGCAAGTCTGTTCATATGCAGGTTCAATTTTGTTTATAATCTAAAAACATTTTTGTTATAAACTATCTTATAATTAAAAAAAAACGACGATAAGGTATAAACGAACTATAAATAAATTTTTTTCTACATAAAACACACAGTACAATTTTTTCTCGAGTCTATCTGTATTTATATAATTGATTGAAAAAAATGTATCGCATAAACTTTTTTTCTCGATTTTTGACACCTTTTATCCATAAAACCATTTTCATATTTGTAACCTTGTAAATTGCAAGTTTAACGGCCTATATTGCCGTTATATTCCGGGTTATTTATCTGAAAAACGTGCCGAATGCGGTTTTGCGTTGGCCCGACTAGTACGTATACACAAATTATGTTAAAAGCTATATAAACCTCGACACAGCAAACTAAGGGTACGAAATATCTATTTATGTAAAAAAAAAACAATTTCAAGGCTCGTGATAAAATAAGAAAAATCTGCAAACATTACATTTTTACTTCTACTTTCCATGTTTTTTACCATAAAAAAGAAATGTTAAAAGATACAATGTATTTGACTCGAACAAGCTAGACTGTCCAGTTTACGATCAGACCAACTAAATTTTGATGCTTTCTGTTCCTTTCTTCTTCAATTTTGTCATAATTGCACAATGTTAAAAAAACAAAAACAAATTTATGTGTAATTGTATAAAAAAGCACATTGTATTTTCCCCTAGTGTCTTCAACTACAAACGGTCGATAGAAAAAACTCGAGTGTGCGTAGGTATGCAAAAAAATACTTAAATTGTACTTAAGTTGTATGAGTATTATTTCTTTGACCCTGGTGTTTTTTTAGTGTAGAGCCAAAAATCGAAAAATGTATTTAACATTCTTCTCCAAAGGAGACAAAACACGTATGGTTGCGCATACATCACTTTCAGTCTATTTAACGGTTTTTTGGTAATTATTGCACTTTTTAAAAACATAAAATGGTGAACCTTGGGTACGTGCAGTATAAGGGTTAAAAATATTTCTGCTATGTATATTACTTGCACATTGAGTATAGAGAAAAAGAAAAAGTAAAAAAGAAAAAAAATTAGTATAAAGTGAGTGCGTATGCGCAAAAAAAGCAAAACTTTGTGTATAGTAAGTTTTGAAAAAAAAGAAAACGTTAATAGAAGCCAGAAAAAACACACAAAAATATGCATATGATCTTAGTGGTTAAGGTTCTATATAAAACAAAACGTTGGAACCCCGTTTACTTTTGTTTCTATAAAGTCTTATAGTTGTAAAAAGTTATAGTTTTTTTAAGCTATAATTTTATAAAAAAAAACTTGTTTCTGTTTTACTTTTTTGGCTGCAACAGGTGACTATAGGTATATAAAATGTAAGCAAAACAAAATACGCGCGTAGTTTATTTTTTGCAAAAGGGAATATAACTTATAGATGTGCGCTATATCAAAATTCATATGCACAGATAGCAGTATGACTCTAAAAAAACAGATTGCAGTAGTGAAATGTTTTTTTATATATAGACGTACTTATAAATAACAAATTAGTGTAATATGCACAATAACATTAATACTTACAAGAAAAACTAGTTAAAACGCACTTTAAAAAACGAAATTTTTCAAGTTCGATTTTTTTCTTACGAACTGCAATATAACTAGCTTTTTTTTGTAGTTTAATAAAAAATATAATCTACAATATAAAACATTTTCAGTTTTTAGAGTTTTTTCAATTTACAGCATGCAATTTTTTACATACTTCATAATAAATCAAAACGTATAAAGTTCCTGACAGTAGAGTTTTTGATGCGCAGATATGTTTTTTTCTGTATTTTGCTCATGTGTTCATGCGGAAGAGACAATAATATACGACATAATCAAGGATAAAATTTGCATCAATTTCGTAAAAATTTGCAATAATGTATACAAGGTACGGGCATTGAAAACACCAATCATAAACACCCTGTGTTATTTTTGTATGTTTTGTGTTAAGACATCGGGGTCCCGGGGACGTATTTTTACTAGCAGTTTATATAGTAAAAATATGCCTTTTGTAAACATACAACTAGAGATCACCCGAAAAAAATTTTAAATTTATAAAAGTAATACTAAGAAAAAAACATAATTAAGGCTCGCCTTTATTGATATTTGGGGAAGATAATGATATAGTTTTTTTTCTACTCGTATGTTGTTTACAACGCGGTCATATGTGCCGTTAAAGGTTTCTGAATTACAAAGTAAAAAAAGAGCCAAAAGGTTATATTTTTTGTTACATATTTTGCGGTTCGCAAATGTAATCTATATTGTTAATTCTTGTAGTGAATATTTTGCGCCTGAAAAGCAACTTTGGGAGGATGTGTTGTCTTGCACTATGTCATTGTAGAAAAATACCTATATTGTTGAACCCACTGTTGCGCTATACGCGCTAAAATAAGAAGAGGAAGAGTAAAGGAATAGACATCAGAAGGGCTCAGACAGCGAAAAACCACAAAATTGCAGCTACATATGTAAGCTGACGTCTGGCGAAGCCGAACACGGGAGTCAGAAGAAGACTCAAGATGTAGCATTAAAGCTTTCTCGGGATTTTCTCTTTCCTAAAGTGTATCAATGACGTGTTTGTTATATTGCTAAACTGATAAAATAAGATACAAGAAACCTATCAATGTGCTATAAATAGTATTTAAGTAGAAAAACAGTAAAGAAACAGTTTTTAAATGTCTTCATCTCGTTCAAACAAAGACTTCGCCTAAAAGCCCGCCTCGAACAAATCCCACATAAACAAAAATGAACATAATACATGTGTGTACGTCGTTATTGATATTTATTTATAACCCAACCTACATGAAAGTTCCTTTTGTAGAAACTCTGTTGTGTGTTAAAGTGGCACTTAGTAAATCCTACATGTTAATTGAACCTGGTTTTACACATCAGTATTTGCTTTGTTGAAAGTATGTGTCTTTGCTTCCAAAATTTTTAGTAATTTTTTTTTTTGCCACAAATTACTTGTTTTATTTTAATTAATTTGGCGGTTTAAAAAGTTTAAGTAGACAGTAATTTTAAATGTATATGGATGTATATAAAACATAAAAAATACACGCACGCATATACATTATCGTAATACTTTACATTCTGTTTCAGTGATTTGTAAAAGCAGATTTTTTATTTGTGTATTAAGCTTTTTGTATATGTAAATGACTGAATTACGATTTCCTTTTATTATAAAATCGCTGTTATTGATATAGTGATGTCATAATTGCAAGTTTTTATTACACTGTATACATATGTAAAGGTCAAGAATCATCTTGAAATCAGATCTTGTTAATCTGTGTTTTTTATGCCAGGATTCCTTACGAGCATACCGAAAAAAAAATATCTTATATGTATGTTATAAATAAACCTAAAAAAATTTTGCCCTAAGTCTGTATTTTAATAAATTAGGATTTTCTTGGAATCAGGATTTTACTGAAACGCCTTGACTAAATATAAAAAAATCTGCTGTTAATTTGTATTTTTTACAAGTATTTCATACGCTCTAACAAAATATCTACAAAACTTTTCTGAAGAAGGTTTTGACAAATCAAAAAAAAAAAACAGATGCTCATAGAAAGAGGAGGCCATGCACTGATCGTAAAGTAAAGGTGCAACAATATATTTTTTGCCTTGATATCACGTTTGTTTATATACTTTGTCTACTGGTTGCCACGAAAACTGGCGGTTATCAATAAAAAAAAAAAAAATTATTTTTGAATTTTTTTTTGTTCCCACATACATTAAACCTTTTAAAAAGAATCTCCTTTTAAACGTGGCAAAAAACTGTTTTGTTATTATGTTTAAACATGTTTTAACAATTTGCTTTTTGTAACAATTAACTTTTTCTTAAAAAAGTATATACAGCATCTATTTATAAACAAAAAGAAAAAAAAAAAACTTACCAAAATAGAACTTTTGGCTTAACAACTGTTTTTTGCCATTATCATCTGTAAAACTCTGCAAATGGTTAGTATTCAATTTAATGAGTATTTATGGTACAAAAAACATATTCCGTATGTAGATAAATGCTACTTTATATACATGGGCTAAAGTATATTACGAGTTCACTCACAAAAAAGTACTAATTTTGCTATTATAAAAATATCATTTTTATTTTAATTTTCGTTCGGTGTATTTTTAAGCATACTCGGAATACAAAAAAAGCGACAAAAATTTGCAACTCCACATTTTCATTCAAAATGCATCGTTAAAAAACGCCGCCAATTTTCGATGATCATCAGGTTTTTAACTTATCCACTGTTTTATTTTTTTTTCATATGTTTTTACAAAAATCTGCAAATCAAACAAGTTTTGTTGCCCCAATTGGCTCATATGTTTACTATAAAAAAGTTTTCGAAAAATAAACCTATATTGACACGCGCTGATGCCATGGTGTCGCTGTTAATATGTTGTCTTTTGTATCGTTTCTGCGTAAGTTACTTTTTTATATAAAACAAAAATTATATTAAAAACATTTTTCTTTATTTCTACAATAAATGCAATTATTGGGTGTATGTACACAAACGTGTTAAAAATACAAAAAAAAATCATCCCGAGGACCCTACGGCGGTTGACCCGGTTATAATTCGTGGCAAAAAATTGCAAAAAACTTGCTGGCCTGAGATCCTAGGGACTAGGGTTTACAGACCCTAGTTGCAAGTATTGTAATTTCACGATTTTGTGACTTTGCAAATTTTGATTTTTCTCACCCTTGCTGATCATATAAAGTGTATTTTTTAAGTTTGACAGGTTTCCTATGCAAGGGTTTACTGTGCAAAACACTACTATAAGCACAGTTATATTCTATTGTAACTCTTTTTTATTTATGTATAGTTTTAGGTCCGTATTACTTTTTAATTAGGTCGATTGTAAATAAGTCGTGTATATAAGAGCTGAAGATATAGCAAAAACAATTTATACGTTCAGTGAATCTTTTATAGAAATTATGTTCTAAATTTTGTATTTTTTTGATTTTTTTTGATTACACTAGTTCGAGAATTAATTTCTTTTCTGTGTTGTAGTATTCCACTTTTATTATTAAAAAATATATATTTAAACAATATCTAGTGCGCTAAAAAATTAGAAAATAATTGCGCAAAGTACTTATAATTTATTTAAAACTATAATTAGCAACTATAGGCACAAATAAAAATGTGGCAAATGCCATATATGGTAATTAATGCGACAACAAAAAAGTAACTATATTTACATACTAAAACGTAAAGAAAAAAATGATCAAGTAAACAAAAAAACAGTGTATAAGTTATTTTTTTCGAAAAAGTATAATAAATTGCTAGGAAAAAATAAATAGAAAAAATATTTCAACGACTACATTAAAATACGTATTATAGGATAAATTATAAAACAAAAATGCTAAAAAAAATTACACAGGCATACAAACCATATAGTTTTTTACATACGTACGACTCTTTATACAAAAAACTAAGATATTTTTATGCAATTAAATAGTTTAATTATTTTAAAGCCGTAGGCGAAGAGCTATAAAAAATGCATAGGCAAATAATATCAAAAATTGATTACGGGAAATCATACAAAAGTTTTACGCCAATTTACCCTTTCTAATCATAGATTAATCGTGAAAATTCAAAATGACAAAGATTGAAAAATACCAGTGACTTAAAAATTAATTTATGTATTTAGGTGTAATTTATACTTATTTATAACATCTTAAGCACAAAAAAATATATTCTGCTGATACAAGTTACCCGTTTTTAATATGAAAAAATTAAACATTAAACTAATGAAAAACTAGCCTTCATTAAGGGTGCTGTAAATTCATGTTTCCATAGTATGATTATACTATATCTGGTGCTCTTGATGCCTTCACAGTAAAAAAAACGAACGCAGCTAACATCATATCTTTACCAGTTGTAAAAATTGCTAGTTTTGCATTGTTTCAACATTTACATGGTAACGCGACATAAACTTACAGGTTTTATATAAAAACAATGTGGAAATGTTTTACTTGCTATTTCTTTTACAACCCATAAGTATTCCATATTGCCAAATATTACACAAAACACCTTTTTTCGATTTACAAATGTAAAGTGCTACCTCAAGTCTATATGTTCTGTATCAAAATCATAAACCGTAAAATTTTTATTATACACAAAGTTATAACCCAATCTTTTTTTTTTTTTGCTATTGCCGGGTTTTGACACAATGGGTCTGGGTTTTAAAACAATGAGTCTGGGTTTAACGTTAAACCGGCTAGAACAGCGTCTTCTACACAAACATTTTTTTCTCTTCTGGACCGAGATTGAGTGCAGAAAAAAAAGCTCGTGGATAGATGTATTTGCAGACTACTAACACAGTGGCCCTTAAACTATAGATTGTTCTATGTGTTTTTATGCCAAAGACGCAATATAAACTGTCTTTGCTTATAGTATTAATATCAAATATACATATCACCTTCTTTTACTTTGTTTATAATGCTTTATACTACTACAACGCGATATTTATTTGACTGCCATATTTTTTTTTTTTGCACGCCCAATTATTACTTTGTTGTCGTTTTATTTTTGTTTACAAATTGTAATAATGAACTATTTGGGTAGTTATTACTATGTTTGTACGCAATTGATTTTTTATTTATCTTATTATTCTGTAATATACGGAAAAGTAAATTGACATAAATTTTTACAAAAAAAAAAACATCAACATTGTATAATATTGCAATTTTTAGTAATAAAAAACATGTTTTTTTTGTGAATCGAAAGCGCTTAGAACTATGACAAATAGATTTTACAAAATACAAGTACATCTTTGTTGCTTTTGCTTTGCACCTTGACCCTAAATATGCAATAAAAATTAAGATTGTATTTTTGTACTTACCTTTTTTATTTTATTTTCGTGTATTTAATTGTTATTTCTTTGCTTGATAATGGCAAAATTTGATTAATTATTTAATATTCTTTTTTTTTGCGTATTTTTTTGGCATCAAGTCATAAAAAACTTTTTTTTTATTGCGTTGTATATTGTAAAATCTGCTTTCTGTAACCATGCAACCATGCATTGTATTTTTAAAAATAAATAACGACAAGTAGGTGTAAACCGTGATATATGAATATTTTAGTTTGTAAAACCCACAAGAATTTTTTTAACTGACGTGATTTTTGTTATAAAGATCAACCATGTCGAATTTTCGCTTAAATATAATTATGATTAAATCAAATAAAAAAACAAACAAACAAAAACCTATAATATAAAGGCTCTTCTGTTTGAACTGCAAACAAAATACACAAGTATAGTAAAGTATTTTCAGATCATTAGTCAATAAACAGTAAGAAAAGAAAAATATTTTACTGTACAATTCAGATATGACATTCTCAAAATGACTTAGGTCTTTTCCCGTGCTCTACGAGTGTATTATAATTTTGTTTTAGACAATACCTAGATCTTGGGATTCTTTACAACTATTAAAAAAAACTTCTGAGCTAATAAAATACGAGAAAAAAATGAAAACCCCTTCGTAGGCGTTTTTGCGAAGTTTTGATTGTTTTACATATCCTTTTTGTAATTTTGAATGCTTTTTTACGGTTTTTTTGCATGTATCTTGCTTTTTTTTTGTTTGCGGCATCTAAAAAAATGGGTATTGGTTTCTTGATTTTCTACAAAGTATTTATATTCGGGACAGTCTATCTTACACATAAAACTACACATACAACATCAAGGCACCATATTTACATTTTCCATACAATATATTGGGTTTGTTGTACATTTGTGATATGTTGTTTTTATTAGTTTTTATACATTTTTACAAATTTTCCAGTCTTTTTTTTTAAAACAAAAGCAAGCAAAATCTTAAAATACGCAAAATACGGTAAATACATATTGAAAATTGTTTGATTCTTGTGATGAAAAGTTATTTACAGGTGAGAATTAATGAATATCACGAGACCCGATATAGACAAACATGTTACATATTAAGAAATCATATGTATCCAAAAAGAATTTTATTTTAGATACTAGAGATGTATAGTCTTAAAGAGCTGCAAAAATTTTCACAACGATTAAACATAATTTTTTTTTTTGCTTGTACTCGTTTACCTTTTTAGGGCCTTATGAAGACTTAACAAAATTTGAAATTATCTAAAAAGGGTCTTTTGGAGAACAGCATAGCTTTGTAATTTCTTTTTAAATTGGCCTTTTGATGACCAACGAAATATCGGACTTTTCAGAAACAGGGACTTTTGGAGACCAACGAAATAAAGTATTTTACTGAAAAAGGGCATTTAAAAGACCAACAAAAGCCCGAAATTTTTTACAAAAGGGGTATTTAAAAGACCATAAAAATTCGTTTGGTCTAAAAAGGGTTTTTTAGTGACCAAAAATTGTTTCGATTTTTTTTAGAAAAGGCTTTTGTAGATTAGTAAATTTTAAGCACCGTAGTATTAGAGTCTTTCGGAATATAGTGCATGTTTTTTTATGACAAAAGGGCTTAAGAAGACCATCAAAATTTTGGCTTTTATATAAAAATTAAAAACGAAAAACAATTTTAACCTTCTGTGGGAAACTGGAAAGAATCTCTGTAATCTTATACTTACATGTTTTCTTTAGAGACCAAAAAAAAGGGCGTCAAAACACATTTAATTTTACAGGCGTGTATTATTTTTTTATGGCATAAGTGTATATTTGCCATGGGTAACACCTGCGTTAATTTCCCATAGTAAAAAAAAATACATAATTTATAAAATTAAGAAAAATTTTTTCCTATATGAAAAAGTATACCATGCAAAAAAAAAGCGGTAAAAATGTCATTGGAAGGATTTTCGCATGGTGTTATGCATAAAACACGTTTATCGAGGTAAAAAAATACCATGGGTAATTTTTTACGCCGATAATATAGTGAATATTGCCCATGAAAAACAAAAATACACGCCTTAAGAAATAAAAATAATATAAATAAAAAATAGTGTTCTTTAGAAACCACATAGAAAAAAAAAATAAAAAGATATATTTGCAAGCAAATAGCATAAAAAGAAGTCAAAAAATACTGTTCTTCGAAAAATAACATCAAAACCTAGTCGAAAAAAATTTGGTCTTACACAACAAATATAAACATTGGCAAGTGAATTTATAAACAAAAAAAGTTTATATGCAATATTCGCTATAAAGCAAAACAAGAGCGGACCAAAAAGATTGGCCCTGGGGACATGAGCACCAGGGCCCCTGGCCTAGGGGGCCCCTAGAACTTATTTAACATCGAATATTTTTACAAACAAAAAAAAAATTAGAACTAGTTTATGCAAGTACAAAAAAGCATTTCAAAAAAAAAAAAAGAATATTAAACAGAAAAGCAAAAGAAATTTTTTAGAAATCCTTTTAATGTAATTATATAATCAACTTACGCAAAATCTATTAAATGAATATGCCTGACTTTATAAAACATCGTTTTCTTACAATTGTATAGTCAAAAAATATATATTTAATTCTCTTCAACAAAAAAATAACAAAAGTGCGCACTATTTTTTTAAAACTACTATTTTTATCACATTATTTTGTAGCAGTCAAAATAAAAACAAAAGAAAAGTAGCAAAAAATGAATGTACCTGTTTTTAAGATAAAAATTACGTATATGAGATTTGTTTTTTGTTGTAACTGGTGTTAAACAAATCGTATTTAGTTCTTTTAAAGATACGTAATAGCGACTTGTTTACTTCGTATTCGTACAAAAACATAGTTCATTTCAATTGATCATTCCATGTTGTACCCTTTTGCAATTAGCAAAATTTTACACAAATAAAAAGAAAACTTTTTGCGCCGATTAAACTGTGGTTTAGTCTTTCATAAAATATTGCTTTTTTTTATGCTAGTTTCAATTGTGCTTTTAAGAATACTTTTTTTTTAATAAGCTTCAAAATATATAATAAAACATTTTTTTATAGCAAGTTTCTCTACAACTTGCTGCAAAGTTGATTTGACAAGTACAATTTGTTTCTATTGAACTTTTAACCCCAATACATTTGTTTTGTTATTTTTATAAAGGGGTGTTGAGTCAAAGTTTTTATCCTTTTTACTGTGGGGTACGTTTTGTGATTATGTAGTAAACTATTCAAAAAAACACGTTTTTTTTCTATATAATTTAGGGTTTACACGTCACATCTACAAGACTTCAAATGAATCATGTTGAAATATGTTTGTAAAAACACAAGTTGACGTACAATGTACATAATTTAACCGGGTATATGTGTAAGTTTTACAACTATTTATCTTCATAAATTGTGGAATTATTTTTTTTAGTGTGAAATGCCAACCTATTCTTTGTATTTACATGTATAATTTGATACAATTTTTGTTTTTACAGAATGCAAAATATACTGGCTATACGCTAAAAATATGAATTTTTTTTTCTGCGGACTCAATATAGCCCAAACTGAAATTTAAGATAGTAGCATATACAAAAATAAAAAACTTGAGTTGATCACTGCTTACCACTTAACAAATTTTTAGAATATAAAAACGGCTCACTAAAAAAAGTACGCCCGGCCTCCTAAAATAGAAATCCGCCCCTGTAGCAAAATTTAAATCAAAAAATGTATAGTCTTTCTATACATATACAAGCGAAAAACATATGTTTGTATGTTACAAACACAAAATTTTGTTCAATATTAAGGCGTTTTTTTATGGTAAGCATTCATGAAATTTTAATAGCGACGCAGGTAGACACGCAATCTATTACAACAATATAATTTGTGTATGGTTTAACATACTTGTTTTTAAATAAACACTATTATTGCTTGCAAGTTTAGGCCATAAAAAGATACATAAATATGATATCGTAAGTGATATTGGTTTTTATATTCGGTTACTAAAAAATACAGTAAGGCATTACTGTATGCCAGAATGACATATATATGTAACGTCCAAATCTAACAAAAACAAGTGAGCTTGGACATGTTTAAATCACATTTTCTTCACACTTATTACTAGGGCGGCACACAAAAAAGTCTAAAGTGCATATTTTTTTTAAAAAGAAGCAAAAAATGCACAAATATGCTTCTTTGTCAAGTAAAAAAAACGGGTCACCTTTATATAAAAGAAGTGTGGCCGAAAAGGCAAGAATATACTTGTTTAGTCTAAAATAGTCAAACAGGTACACGTTCTGTGCTTCTGCGTGTACCTAGTCTACCCCTTTTGTTATCCTGTGCTATATTTTAAGAATGCAGGTTAAAAAAGTGTTTAAACTATGCTTAAATATGCCTAAATATGCCCGATCATAGACTTTAGCCCTACTTATTACTATCATTGTACCGATAAATGGCACGTAGACTGATCCAAGATTACTTGTCGAAAAATCCATTTAAACGGGAACATATACGAATTATAATTACAAGAAAGTCTAGATATGTCTAAAGTTACATTTCTATTTTTGCGATCTTATTTTTTTTACTTAAAAGTCAAATAATTAGTCGTATTTTGTTCGAATCTTAATCTTATTATTCATTTACAATGTTTGCTGATCTACATCAGATTCAGAAAAAAAATTAAAAATATCGAACAAGTGTGTATCTAAAAAGCGTTGTACTATATACTTATATTGCCTTTTCTGAATGCATTGACAGAAAATACTTTAAACATCAAATTGCATCAAACTTCATCAAACTTTTTTTTTATAAACAGTTTTTATAAAGTATTTCGGATAATAAAATTTATCAACTCCCAATTTTTTTTTTGTATATAAAAGACCCTAATTTAAGAGCAGAATTACAAAAGAGTTAATAATATTTTTCTTAAATTTGCGGTTGCGCGCATTTTGAAAAATCAGAACGTATATTGAACACCAGAATGCAATGATATTTGCAAATGCATCTTACTGCTCCGTTTTTTACTTTAAATATATAACAAATTAAAATCGGCCGTATTGTAAAACCTTGCTTTTTTGGTTTTCTCGTACCTTTTTTTAATCTAGCAGATGTTTTACTATCCTTTAGTAACCGAACAGCGATTCGTTGTATACAAATACATTGTATACACAAATTTAAAAGTATTTTATGTAGTAGGGTTTTCGAAGCATTTAACAAAAAGAAAACATATTACATTGTGTTTTGTATACAATTCATATCCACTATTGTAACTATATGTGCTTTACGAACAAAAACTCAATATACACTTTTAGGACTTTATCTTTGCTTTCTATATTTTGCAAAATTTTGGCGTTAATTTATAAAAAAAACTTTCATGGGTGAAAAAGAACATAAATTAGAAAAAATATATATATTGGCCTTGTAGATTTTAAATAAATTTAATACGTGTCACTAAGCTTTTCCCGGAGAACAAAATTATAAAAACGTCATAGCATAATTTAAAAAAAACTACAAAGCATCTTTTTGTTTTTCGTTTCATAAATTGTCTTATGTTTAATAGACACGAACTTTTTGAAAACCTGTGCTATATAGTGTTTAACAGGTCATTTCCTGCCTTGTCAATCAGTCTGAAAACCCGGGTTAAATTTTTCCGGGCCCATATCTTGCTTATACGCGAAATAATTTTTTTTTTAAAAGTCGTACAAATTGCGCAGTTTACAAGTAAATTACTTGTCAAACTAAAACAAAAAATAATTTAAAAACTTTGCTTATTTGAATAATAGTACTCGGTATCATCTTCTTTATTTCCATAGAAAAATTATAAAAATAAATTTGCTTTGCAAGAGGTCAGGAATACTACCGTTTTGCCCCGAAGCTCATACAAAGCTGCTGGCTAGCTCTTGTGTTCGTTAGCGCCAGAGTTTTCACAGCGCACCAAAAAAAGCGCACCGCACAATTGGCATGCGGTGCAGGTGCGAAAAAATTCGTTGATGCGGGTGCGCACCGCACTAAATATGTTGTAGGAAGACGACTCAAAAAACTTTTAATACTAGTAGGTACAATAAAATAAAGCGTAAATATCTGTTAAAAATTTTTTAAAAAGTAAACTTTGTTGCCAGTATAAACCTGTAAATGTTTCTTTTTATTTTTACGTACTTCCCAGAAGTTTTAATTTTTCTTCTTTTTAGACGTTTTTGATAAAAAAAAACTATACGGCAAATAATAAGTGCCGATTTTTTGTAAATTTTTTTTGTATGCATAAAGTATTGCGCAAAGCACTTACTGCATTTTTTCAAACGAGAAAAATGTATGTTGAAAAAATTCTAAAATAGTACCCGAAAGAAAAAAAAAACATAATCTTGTGATTGTGCATGCAAGTAGTTTTTCATAAGCTACAGTGGTGTAGCCAGGGAGGGCTCAAGGGGCACGTGCCCCCCCTAAAAAACGTAGCTGAATTAAAAGTTGGGGAGTCTATTTTAGGCCTTAATATATGCGGAAAAAAAATTTTAGAAAATTCGTATTTTTTAAAAATTCTGCAATTTTTTCGGCAAAAAAAAAAAAAATTTTTGTCGTTCTAGCTCTATAGTTTTTTGTGCCCCCACCCAGAAAAAAAACTCTGGCTACGCCACTGAAAGGCTATGTCAGGGGAACCAAATATGTTTTGGGAGTACGGCCAGGAATTTTTTTTTACATTCCGCGCAATAATGCCATTATGGAAAATATATGGAAAATTTAAATGCTACAGTTAGCACTTAACACTATCATAGATTATTATCGCACATAGAATATATTTCGTATTACTCGTAGACGCATATTTTATGTTTTATTTACCTTTTTTTGAAATTTTGTTTTCTGTATTTTTATAATATAAAAGTATATGAATCAATTTTGGATTTTCATTGTTTGTATAACCGAATAGAAGTTCACCGGTTTTTGTTGATTTTTTTTGTGCAATAAATAGCATTTAAAGGTTAATTATCGTTTCACAAGTCTAAGTAATCACGTACCTGTTTTCCTACGAGGTTCAAATTTATAAAGAATCTCTGAATTATTTATTTTATACAAAAAAACTATTTTTGCGCTTGGATATGATTGTACATAAAAATATTTAGTAGAAAGATGAGTTTAATATATAAAAAGTAATTATGCGCAGATTAAAATGCCATTTGTTGCAACTTCTATATGTATATAGTTCCGTAAATAAATTTTTGGTTATATGTCGTTAAATCCGTAAGGTTACAACTTGCATATTGTCTGTAAGATACACTTAGCTCTTTGACATGATAATTTATCTTCTGAATATTATTTATATTTGTTTTCTACAATGAAGTGGGTTTTTTGTTAGATTAAGAGCAATAATGTGCATATCTGATCATACCTATTATGTTTTTTGTTTTATTTTATTCATTCAATTTAAGCACTCTTTTAATATTTTATGCTAATCCTTTAATGGATCCCGCAAGTTTTAAATGGTTTTTGCTAATTTTGACTACCTTTTTATTTTTATCGTCGTAAGAAGGTGGACGTGTTGTCTTTTGGTGGACCATATAAATGGAATACGTAAAAAAAAATAAAAAACAAAATATAATCAAATGTATATTTATATTTAAAATTATAGGTATAATAGTTATATACGAGACATGACATGCCTTAAAAGGATTAAGCCATTTTTTCCAAAACCATCTAAGAAGTAATGACAATAATTATACACAAAATACACAAAATGTGTAAGTCCACTATGGAAATCATCTTTTCGGGTTATAGGATAGCAATTATTTTCTTTTTATAAAATAGTTTATGCCCCGTTGTAAAAGTTCAATTAAAATATAATAAAATATGGTATTAAACTGTCCGCCAGATGTGGCCATATATTGTATGGCCATTTTGGAAGTTGATCATTACGGGACCGGATTCTCTGGGCTATGTTACGTTGTACCAAAACAGAAACAACTTTTTCATGAAACTCTTATTATACTATAGATCTAAATACGCATAGCTTAAAAACGGGAAAAAAACGCTCATGGATTTACGAACTATACTATCGTTAGATAACTTGCTATTTTATAGCTGTTTGTTTGTTTTATATTGCGACTAGAATAGTTTTTATTGACAGCCAACAAAAAAGGTACAAGTATGTTTTGTTTAAAATTTTTTTACTGTAGTTATGCATTCTGTAATTTCCTACCATATTAAAAATTTGGTTTGGATGTTGAAGAGTCTAGAGACATATTATTTTGTACTTGTTGCTGTTCGTACGTCTTATTTTAGCAGTAAAATTACAAATATTTCTGTTAAAACTCCTTTTTTTAAAAAATATAAAAAAAAAATACATGTAAGTATGTAACTGGTAAAAAAGCTTGTACACAAGTTCAACGCAAAATATTTTAAGGTATTAACGCGCAACCACAGGCCTGATATTGTATATGAATATATCTTAAAAGAAGAAAAATGGTACCACAAAAACAATTAAAACTCAAGAAGTTCTAAACAACAGCAAATACACTAATTAAAAAATAAAAACAATCTGGGTTGAACCAACACTAGTATAAATAAGTTGTTTTTGTTGATTTTTTTTATAAAAGGTTTTCGGCAATAAGACTTATACAGCCACTATCAGTACAATTTTATGTGCCAATAACTCTTTGAATAGCCGTAAATACAGTTTCACATAGTGAGTTATTATAAGCAAGCCGTTTCCTATTTTTTTAAAAAAATGTTGTATTAGAAACCGCCTAAAACACCTTAAAAATACCCTATGTTGTTACTAATATTTTTTTCTTTTAGATGTAGTTACCGTTTAACACGTTCTGTCAGCATCGACGATCGTTTTCTTGCAATTTTTTTAATACGAAAAAACATTTTTTTCCATTTTTTGATTCTTTTTTATCCTATCTATTAAATATTAAAACCTAAAGTTGGTGCGTGGTTTGTTGCAGTGCGTGCGGTGCGGGTGCGTTGACTGGACGATTGGTTTAGGTAAGCTTTGGTTCGGTGACATGACAACTCTGGTTAGCGCGCGAGAATTACATTATAATACGTGCACTACATTAAACTCGTGGACTGCTTGTAACTCGTGCACTGCTCGTAACTCGTGGACTGCTTGAAACTCGTGTCATTTTTGAAGCGAATTGCGTATGGGAAAATATGATTTCTTCGCAAGTTTTATAAGAGTTTGTACACCTTACAAAATTACAAACAACAATGCATAAAAAAAAATAATTTAAAAAATGTTATACACGTGTATTATTAAGTATAGAAAATCTGCTCGATCTTGTTGCTCAATACTTATTTTGTTCATTATACCTTTTACCGCATTGTTGATGTTAGATATATCCGCTATGGTTTATTTTACCTCTTAAATGTGTCATTTTCTTTTTTTTACATAACTTATCTTATTTTAATTTACTATTTTTTATTTATTGTAAGTATATAATTTTGCATGTAAACAGTGATGCTATCCAAAGAAAAGTGGGTGAACAGATCTCAAAGATCCCCCTCTTCCCCTCGAAGCTTTTTGCTTAGCTTTTTTTCTTACTTTAAAGCCAAAATATAGGTTTCAAACAAAATTAGTATTTTTAAACACACCCTGAAAAAAATTTAGGATTCCCCGCTGCATACAACATAAGCATAAAAAACACTGGTTTTTAAAAATTCTAAGATTATTGATTACTCACGCAGATCCAAATCGCTGTTTACAATCGATAATTTTTTAAGTTTATGTAACCATCGTATATTTTCTTAAAATGTTGAAAGTTTTGTATTTCACAGTAAAAATTTTTCTATAAAAGGGGGAAATTGTTATAACCTCATATTAGATAATATATAACACAAATTTTAATCAAACATTTTTCTTATGTAGATTTTTGGATTTATTTATAATTCGTACGCGCGATTTAGGCGAGGTAAGACGGTTTAACCCAAGCAAATATTCATGTATTTAGAAAAAAAATAAAGCTTTGTAACGTCTGGCTTGCATCTTTCTACAATTTATTTATTTTTTTAAATGATAATTTATGCATTTTGAAATGTTGAATTGTTGCTCAAAAATCTATAAAACCTAGAATCAACAAAAAATGCAACAAAATACTAAAAAAGCTGTCACAATATATTATTGCTAATTTATTACCTAGTCTTTAAATGTTTTCTCATTTATTTAAACTTTATGCGCCAGAAACATTTACATTTTATAAAAATGTTTTGTACAATTTATAAGTAATCCTTATTTAGGCTCGGTACAAAAAACAACAAAAACAAATATAGAAATTTATGTTTGATAGTATAATTTACCAATTTTAAGGGCGCGATTTATCGCGTTTATAAAAAACCTTTTTGCCGAAAATTGTTTTAAAAAAACGTTTTTGACTTAAACTTTTTCAACAAAAAACACTTTTTTGTTTTTTTTTGAAAAATCTTTTTCAAAAAATCTTTTATCTAAAATCGTGTATTTATATAAAAAATGTTTTTACGGAAACGTTTTTGAGTATGTTTCATGTATTTATTAAAATGTAATATAAGAAAACACTTTTTAGAAAAATTTTGTAATTCGTGTATTTTAGAATTATTTTGAAAACAGTTTTTTACTTTTTTTTGTGTGTATTCTTTCAGACAAAAAATAACCAAAAATCGATGAGATCGTTTTAAAATAATAGCAGGGTCTTATATGAAGTAGTGATTACATGCAATACTGTGATATAAAAGGTTTTTTATATCCATGTTTAGATTATACTACATTTTTTTTTTCAATTTTTTTTTATCTATTAAATAAAGATAAGTATCATTACAGAGTTTTATAGCATTAAAGCATCTTTTGTCATTGATTTTCCGGTCTATATCGCTATATTTTACGTTTTATATTTATTATGCAATCCTTGTCATTAATTACTTACTTTATTATACGCATAAACAAACATAAATAAATATATTGCTAAATTTCACAATAAAAAGCAAATTTAAAATTCAATAGTTTATAAGCTTCAAATATCCTTGTCATTTATGCGGCTTAAAATACTTTATAATTATAAATTAAATTTTTATTGTGGACTTTAGTAATATATATTTATGTATGTTTATTCGTATATCAAAGTGCATAATATATGACAAAGATTGCATAATAAATGAAAAAAGTGAAATCGTATAAAACAGTGTGCAAAATCAATGAAAAGGTTGCATTAATGCGGAAAACTCTGTATACTAACACACGCATTGATCAGACTTATAATAAAGTAAAAGGAGCGGATAACAATGTACTGGTTACAAAAATGAGTTGCAATAATCTTAAATGGGAATAACACAACAAATTTCTAGCAAGGGGTTTTCATTGAATATTACCTAAATGTTATATAAATGGTGCTTCGTCATTCTGTTCTAATCAACCGTCTAGATTATTCCTTCCGGATCAAATCATATGGAGCCCCATACGATTTTTACTTCATATTGTCACAGGGTAATTATTACCGATCGAAAAATTTTCCCGGTATAAAAATTACCGGTCTTCAAAATTTTCGTATTCAAAAATGTGATTTGAATTTTTTCAGCTGAAAACTTTTTCGATTAAAAAAAGTTTTAATCAAAAAAGTTTTGATTAAAAAGTTTTCATGACAAATATTGCTTTAAATTATCTATCGATTAAAATGTATTTCGTCTGAAAGCTTATTTTTTTTTAATAATCCTAATATAAATTTCCGATCATTTAAAATTTTAAAATTCTTTCTAGTACAAAGTATTTTGTTAAAAAAATAAACCGCACATGCAATTTTATTATAAAAGTTTTTTTAAAGGTTTTTTTTTGGGTTTTTTTTTAAATATTTGTAAGTGTATTTTTTTTGTGAAATTTTTCTAATCGATAAATTTGATAATATCGTTTTTTCATATGATAATTTAATAATCTAAAAATTTTATATCCAAAATTTTTTTATCCCATTATTTTTTATTTATAAAACTTTTT